>JAWPHD010005346.1:0-165630 GCA_037043455.1 Cyrtodaria siliqua | reverse complement strand
AAAACATGCAAAATCTCAATATACCAAATTCGGACCCCAGTGGCACGGCCATTTTTGACCTCGTGGACTTCATTTGAATAAACTTGATAGTCTAGGCCTTGGCGATCATTTTAAAAGAAAAACTGTTGAAATCTGTCCAGCGGTCTGGAGAAGAAGATTTTTTAAGGTTTTCGATTATAAATAGTAATGGCGGCCATTTGGATGTAGCGCTGACCTAATTTTAACATATCTAAAAAGCATTCATCTAAGGATCATCCATGTGAAGTTTGGTCAAAATTAGCCAAGCGGTTTCTGAGTAGAAGTCGTTTAAAGAAAAGTTAACGACGGACGGACGACGACGACGACGGACGACGGACGAAAAGTGATCCAATATGATCTAAAAACAATAAACATTAAATAAAAATATTCCATTTCGAGCGTGGGAGTGGGGGTGGGGTGGGGGGAGGTGGGGCAACATAGCTATGTGTAAGATATGACCAAAACAACACAGAAATATGAAAAAAAAAAAAAAAAAAAAAAAAAGAGTTTCGAGTTGTGTGTGTGGTGTGGGGGGGTGGGGGGGGTGGGGGGGGGGGGGGGGGCGGGGAGAGAGGGAGCAACATATATGTGTAAGAAGCTATGTGTAAGAAGCTATGTGTAAGAATTGACCAAAACAACACAAAATCTAGTTTCGATTGTGGTGGGGGTGGGGGGTGGTGGGGGGTGACGGGGGGAGTGGGGCTGTGGGGAGGGCAACATGTGTAAGAATTGACAAAAGCAACACAGAAATATGTAAAAAAAAAAAAAGTTTCAAGTGGGACGGTGGGTGGGGGGTGGGGGGTGAAGAGGCGGGGGTGGCAGGGTGTGTGTGGGGGTTGGGGGAGGGGGCAACATATATGTGTAAGGATTGACTTATATGTAAAAAAAAAAAAAAAAAATAGAGTTTCAAGTTGGGGCGAGGGGGGAGAGGCGGGGTGGGGGGTGGGTGGGGTGGGGGCAACATATATGTGTAGATTCGACCAAAACAACACAGAAATATGTAAAAAAAAATTTAAAAAAAAGGTGTGGAGGGGTGGGGGGGGGGAGGTGGGGGCTGGAGGGAGGAGGGGCCCATGCCCCAATATGAGTGAAGTATGGAATAAGATGCATAATGCTATAAGAAATCCCAAACCAAATTAATAGATATATACATGCTTACACGCAAACACCTAGATCTGCCTTTATTGCACATTTTATGGGCAATCACTATTTGGGTTACAACATCCTATAAGGAAACCAATTCCAAAATTTATTTCAGCTAGGACAAGAAATGCAAGAGATATAGACCTGTAAACACAGCTTACACGCAAAATTTGATGTGAAACAGACACATTTTAGGGGCTATCAGAATTTGGGTTCCATGGGAGCCCAGGGGTTACAGGAACCAAAAATTACTTAAGCAGCCCTTAAGATAATGCTATAAGGAAGCTAATGGCCAAATATGATTGTGCTAGGGTAAGAATTGTTAGAGATATAGACTTGTAAACACAGCTTACACGCAAAATTTTATGTGAAATGGGACACATTTTATGGCTATCATAATTTGGGTTCCATGGGAGCCATGGGTTACAGGAACCAAAACTGCTTATGCAGCCCTTAAGATAATGCTATAAGGAAGACCCAAGGCCAAATTTGGTTGTGCTAGGATAATAAATGTAAGAGATATAGACTTGTAAACACAGCTTACACGCACACCTTGATGTGGGACGCCGACGCCGACCCCGTGGTGATTACATAAGCTCTCTTATTCTTCGAAAAGTCGAGCTAAAAATTGTTTCTATTCAAAGGAGAAAAACATATCATCCCAGCATAGGAACATTAGCTATGATTCACGCTATTTGTTTTCGTTAAAAGGGCATATATTATAAGAACTATGTAGTTTGAAGGATTGTTTGTAATTCTTCAACGGTGGGCCTTACATTAATTAAAACAGAATATCGATAAAAATAAGAGACAACAAACAAATAATATATAACAAGAGTAATTATTTTTAAGTAATGTACAATGCATGTGTGAAATATGTAGGCGTGATTAACTGGCAGCACATACAACATACATCAACATATGTCACAAATCTCAGTCATATAATGGCATGAATATCGCATGTTTGCGCAGTTTATATCTAAACATCATCGTACATTCAAGTCTAGTTTTCGATTTGTTAGTGGGAGCTGGATTTTGCCAGATTTCAATGGAAGAAACTGGCACAAACAGATACAGAATACAGAAACTAAACAAACACAGGAAACGAAACGGAAATTGTCATCCTTTTTATAGGAGTTAAACAATATGTTGCTGTGGAGTGAAGTGTAATATTAATATTTTAAAGGGACATAAGGGCAATCTTGATTTTTATCGACTGCGTCCAGTTAGTTTAAACTTACATTTGTCCAATGATATAATATAATAATATTAACTGAAAAGACTAAGTTACTATGAAGCAAACTTTTTTTTTTCCATATAACTAACTGTCGATTTTAATGCAATAATACTATATTTAAACTATATTTATATGGCAGAATAAGAAGAAATGAATACTAAAAAAAAAAAAAACCAACTAAATAATAGTAATTGTATGCAAGCAGGTTATAGGTCACAATGATACTGGATTACTAAATCGAGACGCTAATTTTAACGTTTGTTATTACACAACTTACTATAAATAGTAACACATTTTAGTAGAAAAACAATGATTATCTGTCCTGTTTCTAAATACATAATCGGCACACTGTGTTATGGAAAATCGGCACATTAGGTCTCACACCCTCTATTATCTCCCTGAAAGCTCACGCGACTTAGAGACAAAAGGAAAACAGAAAATAATTCTATTTTTCTCAATTCTAGGCAATTTTTAATTTAAAAAAATAGGTTTTTCTTTGCTTTAGGATACATCTGCAGTGTAAAATCCCATGTTGATATGAGGTTTCATTCAAATTTCAGAATTGTTTTGACCGAAGCACCGCATATTCAGCTAGATTAGTGTATGAAATTTGTATTTTCCATAGGGTTCACACAACATGAGCGAGCCGAGAAAAAACCCCAACCTGGCTAACTTATGTATTTTATTGTTTTAAATTACTGGTCTTGGCTATACTGAAGATATTAAACCAACAACAATGTCTGCTGCCCTGCTTTGAAGCTCAGATGTTGGAAAAGGCTGTACAGTAACCCTATGGGAAATTAATTGAGGTGTGAGACCAGTAGCAACAGACCTGTCCGCACGCCAAAACGTCAACGTCATCAAGCAATACAATGACGTCATATTGGGCGCGCTATGCCGAGGACGTTGCAATCTCAACTGCAATTTAAATTTTCACGCCCAGTAAATAAACGTTGAAAGCTTTGAAATATATTATTAAAGCGAAAGACAAAGTGAGAAAAGTAACTTAACGTAAATTATTAATTTAATGTAATGTATTTATTTGCCAAATAAGTGTGTGCATCTTATGCTGCTTGTATGTTTAATGTACACCGTTTTGTAAACATGTCGACGTATTTTGTCATAAAGGTGCACTGTTTGTTCTTATTTTTCTTCTCCATTTATAGTAAGGTATGTAATAAAAAGGCAAATATACGGCCGTGATGTGCCCTTTTGTCGATAATGGCACACCTAGTGCATGGCCCTCGGGCTAAACCCCTCGTGCCATTACGGCACTAGGTGTGCCATTATCGACAAAAATGCACACCACGGCCGTATATTAACCTCTAAATAAAAAACTTCAAGATTGCCGTTTGTCCCTTTAATATTTGTAATATTTGAAAGCCATATTATATTCAAACACTGACCACGGCCAATTGTCTTGTTTATGGATACTATACATTATGTTTCAATACATCTCCTCGAAAGTATTCACTATATTTACTCTATGTGTCTTCATTTGCCTGAAGAAGTACTCAAAGAGTAACAAAAACAGACAATTAATAACGCATATGCCAAAAAAAACTCCATTCAAGTTTTGTTATCAAATAAATACCTATCCTGAATGTTATAGTCTTTTTAAAAATGCATCTATATTTTTTAATTTGCTTCTAGCTCAAATGAAATTTACACTCAAATGCACGTCCAGAAAATGGCATGTTTTCCTTTTATTTCAATTTGTTTCCATCTCATTCAGATTATATTCTATATCCATCCACCCTTCAATAAAAATTTCAAACTGACGTCAAATCGGTAACCTGCCATATGTTACAACTGATAAAACGTGTACCGGAATATGGGCTCGAACCCATGCCCAAAGTTTAGATGATGTGGCCGACAGCTGAGCAAGTTGAAGAGTTATGTTTGCCAATTCATTCAAATATACGATATGAATGAAAGTGGTAAAGGATGAATATTCATAAAACAATACTGTGTCTAGTAGATACATGGATAAAATATAAAGTCGACTTTTGTTACAGTATCTATTTTTATTTTAAACGAGCAATACAAATATACCATATATAGTTCATTCACTGCATTCTTGTTCGTGAACGACACTGACGATGTGCACTCTATCTGTAAGCCGATTAAGTAATAAAAACATATAAAAAATATTGATTAGTGAAACATAATGTACGAGTCTCGAATCCACAGTTTGCGAATTGTTTGTTTTACTTAAATTGCACAGTCTCGAGTCTCGAATCCACAGTTGCGAATTGTTTGTTTTACTTAAATCGCACAGTCTCGAGTCTCGAATCCACAATTGCGAATTGTTTGTTTTACTTAAATCGCACAGTCTCGAGTCTCGAATCCACAGTTGCGAATTGTTTCTTTTACTTAAATCGCACAGTTTCGAGTCGCGAATCCACAGTTGCGAATTGTTTCTTTTACTTAAATCGCACTCGGTGCAACAATATGACATTCTTCTACATAATTATAAATGATACGCTTAGAAATTGAATTTATTTAAGTCTATTGAGTCAGTTGAGAAATTGGTTATTTCCGTTCTGTGAAATAACCGAATTAATGCGTTTCAAATACTAGTATCGTTATTTTCTTTAGGGGAATATTAATGCAGACTTGCAGAAATTAATGACGAAGTTGTTGCAAGGATAACAACACGGATTGACAAAGTGTCACATCTCTGCATATTTGTTCACATTCATGGTGAGGATTCAAGCTGCCTAATCCATATTGAACTGTTTGCGTTATACGCATTATACTAGTAATAACATGTTACATATGCACAGAATAAAAGTTTTGTTTTGTTTAAAGTTTGCTTCAGACTAAATGCATCTCTGATTTCAACGATAAGATGTATTTCTAAATGTTAGTACGGACATTATATCATAGTATATGTAGTAGAGAAACGCATACACTGAACAGAACATCTTTAACAAACACTGAATTACAGAAATGATAATAAATAAAAAATAATTTTGTTAAAATATAATGTTGAATATTATCATTTTACAGTGCTAGAAAAATACGAAAGAAGCAACAACTCTTAGCATGAATACATTACGTGGTTCGAGTATTAACTTTCATACCCCACCCAACCCCTTCTCCAAGAAGCGAAAACGGGTTTGGCTGGGGTATGAAATGAAACCTTAATTTGGACTAACAAGTTTGCATATTGTAAAATTAAAACGTTTCGTATTTAATTTTAAACAGGTTATCGCATTTTTTCATTAAAACATGTTTTTATTGTCGAAATATCCGTTATAAAATCCTGCTAATATAAGCTTTCCCATCGCTTAATGGAATTAAGGCGGGACCACCGTAATGGTAGCTTAAATAGAAGCTTTACTCCTTCTTGAGGAGTACAAAAACATATAACATTTACAAGGAAATCATCTAAACAACGATTTGCGATGAAAACAAGTCCAGATATTAGGAAGAGAATGCAAAAGGGGCTCAATTATATTTACACTAAATAAATAATAATGTTAATAGCGTACTTATATAACGCTACAAACGCCGAAAAAAGCAACACATATTCATATCGTTTTTAAAAGTTTCGCAATACTAAATATTGCCTGGGATAAGCCCTGCCTTTTGTTGTGTACGGTGTACGGTTCAGTGCAGAATTGATAGTTCACAGAGGTCAGCACCAATTAGTTTGAAATATGGAAAATGCATTTTTTAAGAAGTATAAACCAGGTGTACAATAATCCTCATCAGCAAGAATCACTGAATTGAATAAAATTAAATGTTTTAATGTTTTTGAAAATTTAAGTTCCAAGGAAAATACATGTCAATATTTAGGACAGATTCAATACTGTTTGTAAACAGAGACATCTGAACAGATTTTGAGCTGGGAAATGACGTTGTCAGTTATAACGTCGCGTATGTAAAACACTGACATGTTAAACTGACGTTTACCTTAAAATAGCGTACGCTAACGTCACAGTGTTTCTATTTTTCCATATAAACTCCTACATCAAATTCATTTTGAAGCGTAATTATTTACGCAAAAATAGTGCGTTCGTTGATATGATTCCCTATGTGCTGAATATATAACATTTACAGTTTTTAAGGCTTTTAACAAAATCATGAAGACACAGCCCTCTGAAATAAGTGCATGACGTTAAAAGCTTAGTCGGGTTTATGTCTAATAGATCACTGCACCTTATTGAGAGTAATGCCTTTTTTTCAATAATAATCTGTTAATGCATTTACAAGATCACCATGTAACGAAATAGTCCCTATGTAGAATCAAAGCAGAATTACAGTAATCTCACCGTAGTAACGATGAGCTTTTTATATGACATTTAAATAAATGCTAAAAAGGTGAAATTCGCTAAAAAAAACACCATTGTTCTTCAAGACATACAGAAAGAGAATTCGCTGTATGCAAAAACTTAATGGAGTCGGTTCATGAGATGTTATATAATATACAATTCATTTTACGCCCACCAGCACCGGATTCCGCGATATTATAGGCGATATTCTGCTTTAAAGCAACACAGATTGTTCTCGAGAATCCCTAAAGACCGGTATATACTGATTTGTAGTCGGGGCGACATTTTACAACCACTACACAACAATAAAAGATGTTAGTTTGAATGTCAGTGCATTCTTAAAACGGAGCAACTAACATAAACAGTAGAGAATACACACAAAGTCTCTATCATTTCCGTTTAGGTTAACAATAATGGCACAAAGTCTCTATCATCTCCGTTTAGGTTAACAATAATGGCACAAAGTCTCTATCATCTCCGTTTAGGTTAACAATAAGCATATTCTGACTTTAAAAAACACAGTTCAACGATAACGACTGCATTTGCGTATGCGTTACCTTCTATAACAAACACAGTTTACTGTATTACAAATGATATCCGTTCTTATCTCGTGGACCAAACACTCAATATTTGTAAGTAAATAATTGCGGAAAAGTGGATACTTCGGTAGCAACGAACGCAGACAAGAGACGAAATTAATCAACTTGGTTTTATTGATTCTGTTCATTAGAGGCAATGTTTTATGCAACAGGTGTCGCGACCTCTAACACCAAACTAACGGTATGTTGTTTTAAAACCACAAATCATTTGACTCCATCATGCTTACATGTATATACCAGGGTGGTGAAAGCACGTGACTTTTAGATCGTTGTCACGGCAAAACAGGATAAACAAAGCGCTCGATTCAGGTAGTTGCTCAAGCGCAGATACCCCTCCAAAGTCAGCTCTTTCCTCCGCCGCAAAAGGCAATTCTATTCATGTGGTAGTTTCTGAAAATATCCCTCCCAAAGTCTGGAAATGAATGAAAACTATGTCCTTGTACATTTTGGGAGGCCTAATCAGTAAATACCGATGAATCGAACAATCTTTTGCTGCGGAGGGCCAACATTGTAAGGGCATGTGCGCTTTAGTTGAACACAATTCGTTAAATATTAAAGGAACACACGGCAATCTTGATTTTTTAAAAACTCACGGCGTCCCATTAGTTTTTCTCGTAACTTGCATTTGTTCAATCATTAATATTAATTGTTAGAATAGTTCAAAGCAAATTGTGTTTACATATTATTGACTTTTGATAATATTGCACCAATAATATATTTAAAAAATGTGTCGAATAATGAAGGAAATAGAATTCTCAATTTTTTTATTTAATTATATGCAAGCAGTTTTAAAGTCAGAATGATACATGATTAATAAATCGCTGTACTAATTGTAATGCCTGATATAAAACTCCAGATTGCCAAGTGTCCCTTTAAGAAATTTATGAAGAAACAAGCACCGGCGTCGTGCGCTTTTTTTACAATTTTTTGCCGTGAAACCGATCAAACAGTCGAATGGTTTCGCCACTCCGTATACTATACTCTGTAAAAGAAGTTTTGGACCATGGCAGTGTTCGAACCCGTACAATGATCGCTGAACCATGACATTCGTCCATAACCCTTTTTGTCTCAGTTGATAATTCACAATAGATCAACAATCAACAATAATTATCGTTTACAATGAAAGTTTGCGAAAAAAAAATCTTTTTATTGGTTACTCGAATGTGTCCGTAACTGTTACTTTGTATGGACTTTGCAACATTTTTTCAGACCCTTTGTGTGTTTGGAATTTAATGTTTCTAGACCTTGGTTACTAAAAAAAGATACTTAAATTTTGTTCAATAGTTTTATTTTTATATGACTTTATATACCCTGGTCCAAAACTTTTTTTACCGAGTATATATGTAACAGAATAACAGTATAAGCATGATGCTATGCTGAGTGATTTAAATTAACGTATAACTGAGATGCAGACAATGCGTTCATTGCATGTGTTAAGACAAGGGCAACGTCCTGATGACATAACTGTCAAGAACTGAGTGAATAAAGTATTTGGTTTGACAACCTGGATAATTGCACTTCTCATAGCCTTAATACCTCATTCCAGACCTGACTTGAGCTTTTTGTTTACAATTATTTTACTGGATGTAATAATCAGCCCTTTAAAGTGCATTAACCATTTTATAGGAACATGGGGACCATTTTGATAATTTCACTATCATGTTTTACGTGCATTTGCATTTAGATTGAAACTCGTAAATTTACCAACTACCGAATTTTACAAAACAAAGCTAGATTTATCACGTTTATTATATAGTGCATTACGTGGTCCGAGTATTAACTTTCATACCCCATCCAAGAATCGAAAACGGGGTTGGCTGGGTATGAAATAAAACCTTAATTTCGCCTTAAAAAGTTTGCATATTGTAAAATTAAAACAGATACTATTGTTAGGAAATTCTAAACAGGATATCGCATTATTTCAGTAAAAACGTGTTTTATTGTCGAAATATCCGTTATACATCCTGTTAATATATGCTTTCCCATCGCTTAATGGGATTAAGGCGGGACCACGTAACGGCGACCTCGCTTATTAAATACATAATTTTACTTAAACACAATTCACATAGCAGTAGTAAGCACCATGCAATTATTTGACGCATATTTAAGTACTGACTTGCGTTTGTGAAAAGATTATAAGAACCTTTCATGGGTATCCAGTGAAGATCAGGAATTCCAACACGAGGTATATATTTTTTTAAAACAGTTATTCCGAGGGTTGGAATTTTCCTATCTGAAAGGGATACCAATGATTGATTCTTTTTCTTGCATACCATTTACATTCTGCCTATTGACGGCGGCAACTTCTAAAGTCGTGCATGTTTATTTAAACACTGACATCACGCAACTGTCATTGTAATATCAGCGCGAGAAGTTTTTCTGCCCCCATGTGTAAGAACAGGCTTTCCAGCACACATATAAAACGCGGACAACCTCATCTGTACACAATACAATTAAGTATGTATCTATAAGCATATATTCGCATTAAGGGACACGAGCCTTTGTAATAGGAGTTTAAGTGTCAAGCTTAAGGCAAATGTGCATGCAACTGATACAATTGGACTAAAGGAACAATAACATATTTGTACGTATCGTGTTTAAACAGCGAGTTTTAAGGGTAGCAGTTTATTATTTACATACATATCTGATAGTTATTTATATAACAGCACTCTCTCGATTCCCCTGTTTATCCAAGGTTCTGAGAAGGTATTTCACCCATTTTTTATGGCAGTCTGTCACATGTCATGCAAGGAACACCATTCACTGTAGTAAAGGTAATACTCCCGTCAAACAAGTGTGTTAATCTGTGATTCATGCTAATAAACCTACCCCGGAAAAACAATAGAAACCACAATGATCAAAAAACGATCGACAAAAACATAAACGAGCTTATAAGCTTTCGCAAATATGATTTTCCTGTATACAATATAAATTTACGGTTGTTAACATTTGCATTATTTGGAGTAACGATTATTGAGCTTGCTCTGCCCTTAAAATAGTCGATTTCAAAAGTGTGTCTTGCATACAGTAAATACTTGCACTATTTGCAAAAATCTTGATTTAAAGAGGATATACAACTTCGAAACAGGTGAAATAACAAGTCAAAATACCATACCCCAAAAGAAGGATATACTTTAAGTTATGTCTATTGAACATGTTGAATGTATAAATGCCGAAAAGGAAATGTATCAATGACAGAACACAGTCAATGAAAACCATGCATACAACACAAACGGAAAAATTAAGGCAAAAGCAAAGTATGCAATAGCATAAACATAAAAGGGATGACTTGAATTGAATTGGGTTTTAAGGCGCACCAACACATGAAAGGTTATATGGTGCCTAACAGGAATGAACATGCCAGGCTCATCCTCCATGTACATCGAAATAAAATATGGAGAACTGGCCTAGTGATATGAGGGAGATGGCACCTGAAACAATGCAGGGGTCATGATGAAGATATTTAATGAGCATGAACAAAAGATGATAAAATGATCATGAATTTGGCGGTGGGGCGATTCTACCCCTCTCCCTTCCCCTCCAATGGGATCTTCAGTGTGTCTACCGCATTTGAACGGCTAGTGGCAGAAATACCTATAGGGGTTTAAACCATGTTTTAGAGTGCACCAATCCTCACTCTTACCCTATTAAAATTCCCATAAAACGGGATGGTGTAAATAAATAAATTGAAATGTGCAAACATAAATGGAGGCTGATATCTTGTAGTATTGACGTCATCAAACTCATTTCCCATATATGGTATATTAATAAACATGGATTGGAGCAAGTAACAATAATATACAATGTTTATATGTGTATGCACACGTTACGTCAATTTCCAGTAATTTTCTTTCTTAAGACGTTATTGTCTTCGAATAACAGGTTACATCTCCTTTAATAGTGTATGTATTTTGATAACTCCTTCAGGTTTTTCTAAAAGTGTTCGTGATGTTTTAAATAAATGTATTTGAGCCGGAGTAGTACAACAACCACTTTAACTAACATGTTATGACATTGTTAGATTCCTGTTAATGTATTGATAATACTTTTTTGGTTATTTACAATGATGATTAAGCCTCTAAGGCAAGAGTTGTGGAGTTGTTGACATAAGCAGATATCGTATATTACTTGCCATCGCGACTATGTTTATATCAGAACTTAAAATAGAAGTTTAATCTGTCTGCGTGTCAGCTGCAGTGTTGTTAGATAATTCAAATGAAAAAAAACAGAATCAACAAACGATAACAAACATATTAGGCCTTGAGCCAGGACCCAACATTTTCGATATTGTTACCAACTCAAGGGACAAATTCTACCATCATTTTTTGAAAAGAGCAATGGATTTATTTTTCCATGATAGCAATCTGGAACAGGTAGCTTATATAAAAAATATCGAACATTAACAGGTTATCATTGTAGCGCTTTCATCTCATCTTTTGATGTTCATTTATGCATGTCATGCTTATGTCAATAATGATTGAGGTATTTTTAAAAGATGCATTTAAGTCTATTCATTTATTTATATATTGAGCAAATAAACTCTGTTTAGCATAGCATTCTGTTTAAAATCTCTATTTTGCTTCAAATTGTAAGTCAATTTACCCCCACCTACTATTGACACATTTTTATGCATTTAGTTTAATCGATATTGTTTACATTATGTGTGTACATTTTTAAGAATCACTAATTTACAACCTTTCTATGATGATTTTGATGATATTAGTATATGAAGTAGGCATTTTAGGATAGATTAATGAAATTATGTACTTTGCAACGTTTAATCGTTCATGGTATTGCATATATTCGTTCAGTGATGCACACGCTGAACTGGATGTAGAAGCCTTCCTCACAGTAATTGCAGACAGGCAAACAGTCCAAGGATTCTAGAAATGTGCGGTTCTACGCTTTGCATAACATTTATTTAGATCTTATATTTTTAGGTATATGCGCTATTTCAATACTTATTATGATTAAACATTTGGAATCTGTATTACATATAAAGACATGAATTAAAAGTACAAAATGCAAATTGAATCACAAAATCTTATTAAATGTATATTTCAACGCTTTTTAATAGTATGTTTAGTTTAAGGATTTTAACACCTGAATTACCTCACCCACATAAATCACCATGAAGAATTTTGCATATGAAATGTAAAACTATTATGCATTTGCATGAACCATTTTTGTGTCAATACTCAAAATACAATAGACGTGGAAGTTTAATGGTAATACCCAGACCACTGTACTAACCACTTACCGTGGCAACCTTTCGTTAGTATTGGTGCAGTTGTTATAATAGCACCTGATTAAGATATGTATCATATGTTATGATGTCCTTCGTACTTGATTTATAGTATGGAACTAATCTAGGATTGGGACTGTACGTAAGTATCAACTCTTTTTTTGCGCACACAAGTACAACTTGAATGACGGGTATGTAAAATAAAAAGGTGTGTCCCCAATGCATGGGTAACAGTGCAAACAAAGACAAATATTTGTATTTCTTAAACTGGTCATCATGTATCTCAGTATGAGTATTTACTCCAAAATATTTGGTGAAAATGTATAGTTTTACCCTTTATTTTGTGGGTGAGACTTTTCAATATGCACTTTTAAAGAAATAGTATTACATATTGTATAAATGTTCATCAACACATATAAGGTTATTTAGAGTCATACCAGGTAGAGGTAGGGGTGGGTGGGGATGATACATAGTAATATAGGAACCTGCCCTACTAATGAAAAAAGTGTCTTTAAATGTAATCGGATAAGAAAATGCGATACACCATCCCGCCCGGTTCACGCCCCATCCGTCAGACGAGGGTAAGGAAAAGTGTCTGGCCAGGGCAAGTATCTTGCTAAAATATACACAGACGAAAGTTACTGGCGCCAGTGAGGCTTGAACCAAGGTCCTCTGGATTTCAAGACCCTAGTTTTATCCACTGCGTCAACAGGCTGTATGGGCTCAAGCAGGGTTATTGCATTAAAATACATACAACTAAAATGTTAAAATGTTACGAATGTTATAGCCAAGAAGCCGGGTTCACAACGGTGAATTTTATGTAGCAAGTTGGTATCAAGTTCATGTATGTCGAGTAGCAATTAAGGCTTTGGGATAATGCAACACAGTTAAAAACACCCAGTAAATATTATGTTATTTAAATAATATTACTTGATATTATAATATAGCATAAAATATAAGATAACAATTTTTGTTGACGCTTACACTTAAGGATTGGTACCAAGAGTATCACTACTACTTTAAAAGACCTATCAGCTCTTGAGAAATACAGGACCTGCAGTGGAAATCCGTAAAATACAAGACGTACAGCCATTGACTAACCATGCTGTTTAAGATCCAACATGGACTAGTGGATGTAGTGGATGTAGACACAAACCTAGTAATGCCGAACAACAGGCATATCAGAAGTCCCCGGCGACTATATCTACTGCCCAGAAGGATGTATACAAGTACTACTTTTACCCACGGACGATCATAGAGTTGAATATTCTTCCAACCCAAACCACCAACACCGTCACTGTCGAGATTTTCAGCGCCAGGCTTATCTTCTTTATCAATTTGTAAGTTATATTTGCAGATGGTGGGAAGTAAACAGTACTGGTTCTACCCAGGAATACGGGGGTTTCCTGCCTCCACCACAAACAAATGACCGTCATACATAGCCTAAAATGTGCAAAGCTTCATCAACGAATATATCTGAACTTTCATTGAAATTTATTTGAATTTTCATTGTAACACAGAGACAGAGAAGATCATATGTGTTTATTGGGCTGGCGCAGTTTTAACTACATGGTAAACCAAATTCTGTGAAGAATACAACCCTTTAATCTGAAGATGAAGTTCGTTATTCATTCGATCCTTGGAGATTGCTGAGCCCGATACTTAAATTTAGATATCGGTGGTACATTTTAAAATATTTTTGTTTTCTTACTTAAATTTCGATCCGGTGGTTCCACTACTCCGGCAAATAAAGGCTCTGGGTATTGTTTAACCACCCATAGGATATGTTGTCTGTTTTTTAATTTAGTCTTTTGACTGTTACTTGTGATGCGCAGGCTTCATAACCGCTGCTCCCAACTAAATTCACTTTGTTTATTTCGCTCTTCGGGGCATATAATTGTATTAGATACTGGGACCATACGCCGCTGGACATGGAATAATGGCAGAAAATATGGAATGTCCACCGCCATATATATGCCATCTTCGAAACGGTTAAACGTCTGTACTATTGATTTTATGAATATTGAGTTCTGCTCAACCCGGGGCTAGTGGGCGTGAACGGTAGCAAGCATATTTTACTACTGTTCATAAACAATCTCAGTCAAACCGAGACTGCAATATTTCGTATTTATCGTGTTGGGCCGTTTCCAAAGGTCCACTATCATACTCTTTCACATGATGTTGTGATCGAGGTTAGATTTACAGACTTATACTCTATAAGCTATATGTCTGACATACAGGTTCTACTACAGTTAAGAGTGCTAATTGGTATTGCAAACATCTAAAAACAACAACATTATAACCGTACAATGCCTTCTACTTTTTTGCCAAGAGGTGAACTTGCTGCGGTCTCCTTTGTGATTTTAATTCATGGATTTGTACAATATGCGATTTGTAAACATCGTTAAAATAGACGTATACTTAAGTTTTTAAATATTTAAGTCTTTATAATGTAATACCTTATCAAAAGTCCCATTCATAATAAAATTTGAAGTGATTTTATGAAAAGCGTACAATTATAAGCCATACAGAATATACCCACTGGCCTTGTCTCAAAGTGTCCTCATGTTCTTAAATAACAACAGCATTTCTTTATAAAATATTACGTAAAACTGTGAACCTGTAGGGGCCATATTTGACCCAATAGACACCAATTTTTAACCAAGGGTTTCCTAAATAAATCAATGTAATAGTGTGACCGCCGGGTCACCATTTAAAAATAACTTGGTAGGGGAAAATACTCTTACGCTACATGCAACTTTTAAGACCTCTAGCTCTTGTAATTTCAGAGAAAAAGATTCATATAGTCTTTCCTATAGAAATCTTTGTAAAACTGTGACCCCGGAACCAGGCCATATTTGACCCCAGGGTCATGATTTGAATAAAACTGGTAGAGAACCATAGGCTTGTTTTACCTGCAAATTATTAGACCGCTGGCTCTTTATTTTGAATTTTCAGAGAACAGTTTATAACGATTTTTCTGTATGACTCTATGTAAATATATGACCTATCTGGCGGGGCAAAATATGACCCCAGGGTCACCATTTTAACAAATTTGCTAGCGGACCATAAGCTTATGCTGCATGCATAATATTTGTCCTTTAGCTCTTACGGTTTTAAAAAAGAATATTTTTTAATGTTTTCCTTTATAAATCTATGTAAATCTGTCACCCCGGGGTTGGGCTATATTTAATCCCAGGTTCACCATTTTAGAAATACTTGGTAGAGGACTATAACCTTATAAAACATGCAAAATATTAGACCTGTAGATCTTGTAGTTTCAGAGAAAATGTTTTTTTTTTTAAAGAAACCAGATTTTTATTCAAAACAGGAATCAACTACCCTGTTCACACTGCTATCATGGACATTTTGTTTCTCTACAAGGCACTCAATAACATGGTACTAGCAAGAATTTGTCCCTTGAGATGATAACAAAACATTTTATGGCTCATGGCCTATATAAATCATAGAAGAAATATAAATTCAGAGTAAACAGACAATGCTAAACGAGAAGAAGTTGTTGACGTGTTTTTACAAGTCATATGTTTTCTATCGGATAATACAAATTGATGAAGCCCCAAGTACAAGTAATATTTGTACCAAAGCCAGACACTGTTAAACGAGAAGAAGTTGTTGACGTGTTTTTACCAGTCATATGTTTTCTATCGGATAATACAAATTGATGAAGCCCCAAGTACAAGTAATATTTGTACCATAGCCATTCAATGCCGGTAATTGACATGTTGATTGACAGGTTCTGACTACGCGCGTGTAAATCTGTTAGAACATGGTATAACTGCCGAATAGGACTGCTGAAATATACCGGCAGTTATAGCACGGGTTAGGCTCAGACCTTCAGTTATGGTATAACTGCCGAATCTGTCATTTATAGCACGGCTGAAATATACCGGCAGTTATAGCACGGGTTAGGCTCCGACCTTCAGTTATGGTATAACTGCTGAATCTGTCATTTATAGCACGGCTGAAATATACCGGCAGTTATAGCACGGGTTAGGCTCCGACCTTCAGTTATGGTATAACTGCCGAATCTGTCATTTATAGCACGGCTGAAATATACCGGCAGTTATAGCACGGGTTAGGCTCAGACCTTCAGTTATGGTATAACTGCCGAATCTGTCATTTATAGCACGGCTGAAATATACCGGCAGTTATAGCACGGGTTAGGCTCAGACCTTCAGTTATGGTATAACTGCCAAATCCGTCATTTATAGCACGGCTGAAATATACCGGCAGCTATAGCACGGGTTAGGCTCAGACCTTCAGTTATGGTATAACTGCCGAATCTGTCATTTATAGCACGGCTGAAATATACCGTCAGTTATAGCACGGGTTAGGCTCTGACCTTTAGGTTTATGAAAATTACATCATAAGCAAGTAGACTATGGTACAATATTCACATTGAAATCATTACATCATCTCGTATATGAAATTTGTCTGAATACATACACATGTTGCGCACTGAGTCGTGGGTACCACACTTGAGGTATTATAAACGCCATTGTACGTGCTGAAATACACGCTAAAGGTGAATGGCCACCCTTTTTGTAGTATCATTTAACAAATTTAACTCTTAAACATCATATGAACATTTCTTGGTAGTCCCGGACAGAAACATACATTTAAAACCGTTACTTAGTTATGTGTAAAAATAACTATTATTTGCATGACATAGATACTACTTTTACCACTTCGTGACTGCACGTGGTTATGAGGTATTAATCTGAATTGTATAGCTACACTACTATTGCTAGATAATTTATAAATATATTTACCTGTGGATTAATTGACCTTTTCAAAGTTTTCTACGTCATCAAATGAAATCTTATTCTCGCTTTTTACAGATATTGCAACGAGAGTATTGTATAAATCTACTGAAGTGTATCGATTTCGATTTAAATAAACATAAACATGTGCATGAAACAAAACATGGCCGGAGAACTTTAACATAACTTATCTGCGTAATAATTATGTTTTAGGCAAGGCCTTTATTCATGAATTTTACACATGACCATGCCTGTGTTATTGCTTATTAAAGAGACACATGACAATCTTGAGTTTTAATAACACATTACAATTGAATTGAATTGAATGTTGTTTAACGGCTCATCAACACAATACAGGTTATTTAGAGCCACCCCAGAGAGAGGGGAAGGATACATAGGAATCCGGGAACCTGCCCTACTCTTACTATCGAATAGATTCCTATGGTTCTTTAACGTGCTCGGAGGATAGACCGATACACGGGACCGCCCGGTTTACGTCCCCATCCGCCGGACGAGGCTAATGAAACGTGTCTTGCCCAAAAACACACCGACGGAATTCAGTGGCACCACGGAGGATTGAACCCGGGGCCTCCGGTTAAAAATCCGCCGCGCTACCGACTGCGCCACGCCAGCCCCAATTAACAACTCAGTTTATTAATCCTGCCTTAGTTTGACTTTAAAACTGCCCGCATATAGTAGCTAATATTTGGGATTTTAAATTTCTTCAATATTCTACTACTGTTTTTTTTAAAATATATTATTGGTGCAATATTATGAAAAGTTAGTAATATGTAAAATCAATTTGCTTTGAACTATGCGAATAATTAATATGATATCAATGATTTCAAATATGCAACTTATATTAAAAACTAACGGGACGCCGTGAGTTTTAAACACATCAAGAGTGCCTTTGTTCCTTTAATGCTGCCTTGTTTGATATAGAATATAATCTGGCGGGGATTTCTTAATTAACACAAAATAGACCGTCATATATAAACTTACATGTGTTGAAAATGACGTAAAACACCATACAAACAGACAGAAAAACAATAGCAAACAAACAAATATACCTAATTGACACTACCCTGTTTTATTTGGATGACGATATGGTTAGGGTGATGTTTGGAGCACCCTAGAACCAAGTTTAAACCATTAACGGCGTTTATTGCCACTGACCGTTCTATGGCGGTAGACCTATTG
Organism: Cyrtodaria siliqua; assembly: GCA_037043455.1. NCBI lineage: Eukaryota > Metazoa > Mollusca > Bivalvia > Adapedonta > Hiatellidae > Cyrtodaria > Cyrtodaria siliqua. Next base: position 147,121 of record JAWPHD010005346.1, on the reverse strand, counting down.
TCAACCAGTTTGTGTTTGTGATGTCACGTGCCTCGCTTTCTATTAACCTTATACTATGCAAATCTTACTCATAATTATTTGAATACTTCAAAGCAAAATTGTCTATACATAGAGAATATTATGTCAGTGACTTTTACTATCAAGTTTATTAGGCGAGGCTTAGAAAATGAAAAATGGCGAGGCTCTGTCGAGCCATTCTTCGTTTTCGTGCCGAGCCTAATAAACTTGATAGTAAAAGGCACTGACATAATATTCTATTTATCATGTAGATTATCGAAATTCTTTGTAGAAATTACTATTATTACCTTTTTCTCAGGATGTTACGCTTATCGAGGACGCCGCTATGTTGTTGTTTTTTGTCTGTTTTATGACGTCAGGCAACGTTACGCCTAATAAAGCAAAATTTAATAGGTCACCCCTTTATTAGGCAGAAAATGTACATCTGCATGATAAATATTAATACTTGGTATTACTAAATAAAATTCACAAATATTTAAAGATATAGTAGAACACAATTTGAAAATCGCTAAATATTAATTATATTCAATCAAATCAAAAATGATTCTAGATTAATTCACCGAGGTGACAATATCTGACGGTTGCTAACTAGTGTACGCTTGTCGTGAGTCCCTTTAAAGTTCAACTATCACAATGACTATCATTTGAATTAAAAACATGCTTTTTGACAGGAACTATATATTATTTTTGGAAAATAGGGGCAATGTGTGACACTATTAGGGAGAGAATACACATATGGTGGTATGCGTTTCAAAATCTTCTCAAAAAGTGTAGAACATTTTCAGGTTCAACATGTTCAAAGCAAAGTCATGTCCCTCTCTGTTTGCATTATAAGTATACACAATGGCTTCACTAAAACCTTCTCAGAAAGTGCAGAACAGAACATTTTCTGTTTAAAACCTATATACTACTTCCTATTGTCCCATCAGCTTTGTTTTCATTATTAGAATACGCGATTGTTGTACTGAATCTTCTCAAAAGGTATAGCACACTTCCTGTTTCAAACCAGAGTCCCATCATAACGGTTTCCATTATCCTTGATTGTAATGCACGATTTGCGTTTCCATTGTCTTTGTTTGTAATGCACGATTGTTCAGCTATGACCACAACTCGAAGGTTAAAAAACACTCGCTGTAGACAGAAGCATAAAATTAATGTCTTAACTTGTTTGGCATGCGCACACGAGTGGTAGCCTATGCAATGATTAGCTTTAACTTTAACTTCCGGTTAGATAATTGTTTTGGCAAATGAAAAGCCCAACGGCGCTAGAACTAATACAACGTTGTCTAGAATTGACTGTGGTAAGCGCTTCTCTGCTATGATCAGAATAAGCTAGATTAGCTGGATGCTTATATCGGTAAATGTACAATCTTATTTCCCCATCAATAATTTGGATCGATGATGCTTACACGTATATACCAGTTATCAAGGAAAAAAAGTGTAAACAAAGCGCTCGATTCGGTTAGGTATTTGCTTCATAACTTAATACTTAACAATTTTTGTTCAACTTAAGCGCACATACCCCTCCAAGGTCAGCTCATTCCTCCTTTTGCGGCGGAGGAAATGGCCAACATTAAAAGCGTATATTCCATTTAGTTGAATACAATATTAAGAAAGTTATGAACACATAGTTGTGCGATTTGTTTACAATTTTGGACGTGAAAACGACCAAAAAGTCACGACGTGGTTTTGCCACCCTCCCTGTATACTGTATGTAAATGACAATACGGCATATGAGTGATTTAAACTAACGTATAGATGAAATGCAGGCAATGCGTTCATTACATGTGTTAAGACAAGGGAACGTCATGATTGCATAACTGTCATGAACTGAGTGAATAAAATATTTCGTTTGAAATTGGAATTGTCAAGAATAATGGTACAATTCAATCCTCTTTTAAACCAAATTCGTAACGAGAAAGACAAATCCAATATAAGCAACAATAAAACAATTCATGATCAATAAGGTTTTATCAACATTTTCTACATTATCACGTTCGTGTGAATTTCACGCTCATAATAGTAACAAAAGAAGAACACTTCGAAGGAATCTGAATTGCGTTGTCCATGTGATGGTAAAGAACTAATCGTAGAAAACACATTTGTGTCACTAATATAAAATAGCTAACAATTGAAAGTTCATGTACTTCGAAAAAAATAATAAGCACATCTCATAGCCTTAATACCTCATTCCAGACCAGACTGGTTAAAATTTTGTGCTGTTGATTTTATGAATATTGAGTTCTGCTCAACCCGGGGCTAGAGGGCGTGAGCGGTAGCTAGCATATTTCACTACCACTCATGAACAGTCTCAATCAAACCGAGACTGCAATATTTCGTATGTGTCGTGCTCGGCCGTTTCCAAAGGTCCATTATCATACTCTTTTTTCAACTCTTTGTTTTTACAATTATTTTACTGGATTTAATAATCAGCCCTTTTAAGTGCATTTGCCGTTTTATAGGAACATAGAGACCATTTTGATATTTTCACTATAATGTTTTACATGCATACATTTAGATTGAAACTCATAATCCTTTGACGTCACCGCTTGTCGCATTAAAATTAACAACTGCCGAAGAACGCTACATTTATTAAGTTTATTAAATAATGCGAATGTGCTAATTAAATACATAATTTTAGACAATTAACATAGCAATAGAAAGCACCATGCAAATATTATAAGTACTGACTCGCGTTTATGTAAAGCTTATATTAAGAATATTTCCGGGGTATCCGGTGAAGTTCGGTAATTCCAATACGAGGTATAATTGTTTTATCGAAACCGAGGCTCTTCCGAGGTTCCGATTAATACAGCTATACCGAGGGTTGGAATTTTCCAATCGGAATGTGATACCCATGATTGATTATTTTCCTTGCATAAATGAAATATAGTGTCCAATAGAAACCACAGCGTTCAAGCGCAATGACATCGTAGGTCCGCACTCAACAAACACAGAGCAATATTTAATTATACAATAAAAAAGAGAATATACAACAGATAGGGTGGTGAATACATGGTTACCGACTTGGAATGGTCAGTAGGCAATAAGGCCTACAGGTCAGCTTGAATCGATTTTATGTGTAAACAATCCTCGCTATTATCCTGTCTTCAGCGCACAAATAGACAAGACAGTGTAAACAAAACTACATCCCATTAAAAGGAATTATCTAACAATAAAGTCCACATCCAGAGAAACTAACAAAAGAAACACTAAGATGTTGTTGTAAAGCTATATAAAATACAAAATAAGAAACATCTCAAGATGTATCCAGAATTGTACTGAACAACCATAGCAGCTGCAGCCGAAGGGAAAACCAATCTAGGGTGAGATCAGTAAACCCGAGGGACGAAAACTCATGCACCTACCTCTCTTAGTCGGGGTTTCAGTAGGTGCAATCAAAGAGTTCCACGAGGTTGTCCAGTCATCGCACAAGGGAAAAGTTAAGCGTAGTGACTGACTGTAGAGGGGACAATTACTAAACATGCAGTGCGTTGTAGTATTAAAGGATAGTACCATTTTCTGACGAACTTCCTGATTGTTTGTGTACTGTTTTCAGGAAACCGAACAGTTCCTTTAACTTTCGAAGTTTATAGACCACATCTCCATAAAATAAGGGTTGTGATATTCCTAGTAACAGAAGTGTTTTAAGGTTGGTGTAGTAGTTTTCCAGTAGGTTTTCGTTGCGGCGGTAGAATATTGAGAAAGATCTATGTAGTTTGTGATAACGAAAACCCTACTGAAGAAGTTACTTCTAAATAACTTGATTTCGATCATTAAAGTCTATAACATCATTACAAGCTCTAGCGAAACGAATGAGCTGTGAGATATAAAGCCCGTATGATGTCGATAGGTAACGTGGTTAAAGTTGAAGTCATCTCTCTTATCATATATTTTAATATGTATAAAATCATAAGAAATTGAGAGATGAAGATCGACGAATGCTGCTTCAGTATCCGAACTGTTGGCTTTATTCAACTAGAGCTCTGGTGGATAAATGTTAGAAACCATATGAGCAAAGAACGGATTATCAATATTGAGTATGTCTGTTTTGGTCTATCAAACATTCTGGAGATTAACTCTAGTTGATAAACTACTGTGTAAGCATGCTGCTTCAGTATCCGAACTGTTGGCTTTATTCAACTAGAGCTCTGGTGGATAAATGTTAGAAATCATAATGAGCAAAGAACGGATTATCAATATTGAGTATGTCTGTATCGTCGATCTTCATCTCTCAATTTCTTATGATTTTATACATATAAGCATACCGATATGTATTATTAAACGCATCAATAAAAACCCAACATAAAATCTCTTTCATAGCAGTACAAAATCAAATCTGCGTTAAGTGGTGCACAGTTAGTACTCATACAAATACCAACAACCTGGCGGTAAACAGTTTTACCGTATCTTATAAAAATGTTATCGAGAAGGAAAGAGAACGCTCTACAAACATCAGCACAAGTCCACACATTATAATTATCAATAGGGGCAAATGTCTTCTGAATAAGCTGAAGCAATATGATCTTTAATCGCGGAAAGTCAGGAAGTCAATAGTTTTGATATATTGTTCGTGGTATATGAACTTGCATATGCAATAAAACGTGCTTTGTATGGAATTTTGTGGAGTTTGGGTATACATTGTAGGGAGCCTCGTCTGCTTACTATTTATCTGCAGCAAAGATGTGGTTAGAGAAGTGCTCGATTGCTCTGCATTCAAAGTATTAATATAATGTAATCGTCAGAAAATAATTATATTGTTGGAAGCTTTGTCTCAGGAACTAGAACACATTTAGTATGCAGATCTGAATATAATATACGTAATTCAATAATTCAGAAATAGTTTTCATCCAGGTAGTAAGTGCATGTTTATCTGCGTTATCGCGTATACGCCATTTAGTATAGAAATCCGTTAAAGAACCCGCACTTTCAGTGCAACAGGCATTTAAAGTTCTCCGGCCATGTTTTGTTTCATGAACATGTTTATGTTTTTTAAATCGAAATCAATACGCAATAATAGAATTTACAATTCACACATTGAAATATCTGTCAAAAGCGAGAATAAGGTTTTATATGATGACGTAGAAAACGTTGAACAGGTACATTAATCCACAGGTAAATGTATTTATCGATTATCTGGCAATAGTTGTGCAGCTATACAATTCAGAGTTACCTCATTTCCCCGAGCAGTCACGCAGTGGTAAAAGTTTTATCTACGTGATACAAATAATACTTTTTTTTACATACAACTTAGCAGCGGTTTTAAATTAATGTTTCTCCCCTGGACTGTCAAGAACTGTTCATATGATGTTTAAGAGTTAAATTTTTAATTGATAGTAATACAAAGAGGGTGGACATTCATCTTTAAAAATCAATATCTGAGGGAAGGCGATACTTAGGACCTTGGGAAATTACTTGCTTGATCCTCTTATGGCATGTTCATAACAAAATTTAGAATTTTGACAATCTCAATCAGTAGGATTAGATGTCTCGATTTCAAGATCAGAAACTATCCTATTATAATTAAAATAAGATTTCTAGTTGATTTTTTATACTTGTAACATTTAACTGGAGTCTCAATAGTCTTATATATATTCTCAATATCTATTTTGACGTCGGCAACTTCTAACGTTTTGCATGATTATTTCAACTGATATCAGAGCGCGACTTTTATCTTCCCCCATGTGTAAGATCAGGCTTTCTAGCACACATGTAAAACGCGGATAACCTTATCCGTATGCAAAACAATTAAGTTGGTATCTATACGCATATATTTGCATTATGGGACACGAACCTTTGTGCTAGGATTTTATCTTTCAATCTTAATACAAATATGCATGTTACTGATAAAATCGGACTAAAGAAACAATAACATATACGTAAAATACAGATATATTACCAAGCTATTAATATAAATATTTTTTAAACAGCGAATTTTTACTGTAGCAGTTTACTATTTACATACATATCTGATCGTTAACTTTATAATAGCACTCTCTCGGTTCTTGTTTATACAAGGCACTGAAAAGGTTGTCCATGGATGGATGAAAGGAAAGCCATTCGTTGAGATAAAGTTAATAATCTCATCGAACTAGTGTGTTAATCAGTGATTCATGCTCATAAACCTTCCTCGGAAAGAAATGAGAAATACGATGCTAAAAAAGCGATCGATACACACACAAGCGAGTTCATAAGCTTTCGCAATATGTCGTGGCGGTAAACATTATAATTTACAGTATGTAACATTTGCAATGTCGGAGCTTGTTCTGCCCTTAAAATATTCGATTGGGAAAGCGTGTATTGCATATTTTAAAGGGGACGCACTATTCGCAAACTAGTTTTATTTTAATGGGCAAAACAACTTGGAAGCAGATGAAATAATAATAAAAATGTCATAAAACAACAACAGCAACAAAACACACATACACAAACGGGAAATATGTATACCTATTGAATGTAGGCATACAAGTCGAACTGGAAATGTAGCAATGACAGAAGACAGTCAATCAAATAAAAAGGAAAAAGTAAAATATGCCGTACCACAAACATAAAAATATTGACAATACGTCTACCGCCTTTGAACGGTCAGTTAAACCGGGTTCTAGGGTGCACTAAATCTCACCCTTACCCTACTGTCATCCCAATAAAACGGGACAACTAAAATAAATAAATTGCAAAGTTCAAACATAAATGGAGACAAACATCTGGTAGTTATGACGTCATCAAACTCTTATACCATATATTGCATATTGATAAACATTGATTGAAGCAAGTAAAAATAATAAATATACAATGTTTAAATTGTTTACGGTGTATGCCCACTTTATTATGTCACATAAAATAAATATGTCCCCTCATCGGTTACACTCTGCGTCATCAATAGGTCTCATGGTCGTAGGCGTAACATCAAATGTAAATCGCGGGTAACTATGTCAGTTGATGATTTTACATTTTCCAGTCTGGAAAGCACTCTATGCTTTAACGTCTTACCTGTTTGTTCATGTATTCACTTAAGTTGATCGACGAGGAAGCAGAAAAAATTGCCATTCGTACAGATCCCTTGTATAACATTGCTGCCATAATTCAGAGCTACATGTTCTCCGACCCCATATTGACAAGAAGTCTGATCACGTCAGACATTTTCTAAAAATACTACATCTTAACAAGGGTATTGAATTTATTGACATGCCAAGTATGTTTCGAGATAATCATGTCTATTTCTAAAGATTTAAAAAAAAATAGAAAATCCTAAAATTTGTTATTAGTATAAAACAAACAATTATAAATACTATTTTCAACAACAACATAATAGTTTCTGACCTTGACATAGTAAGTAACACTCCTAAGGAATGTGAGTGTAAAAGTGTTGCTATGCTCCAGCAGGTCATGTCATAACTGGTCATTTTGATATTTTAGATAAACGTAGGTCCGAAGTATAGAATGCCTTCATTTATGCCTCATATTGTGCTCAGATCGATCAGTCCACTGAGGAATTTAGTATAAAAGTGTGTCATATAAAACACGCAGACCCAAACTCTCTTTCCTCTTGGAAAAAGTCAATTTTTAAAATTAGAGATACCAGTATTAACTTTTATAATGTTTACTCCTCTTTACTTCCTCCGAGACCTAGGTATTCGTTTCGTAATTTAATATCGTGAATTCCAGACTTTCATAATAAATTTGTTTTAGTTCCTGCTGATAAAGCAGCTAATAATGTAATTATTGTTTTGACGCCTACATTACATCTGTGTTTTATAACTGAAAATCGGTAGCACTAATTCGTATACTCCAGTTCAGTCTACTGAGGATGATATTGTGCATTACTTTTACGGCTGGGGTAGTCGAAAAGCAAACTGCCAACGATGTACTGGATTCCTAGATTACATAAAAAAGTATTATGCAGCCCGCTTTATTTCGAATTCTAGTGCCTGCACCACGACAAACATCTCCACGATTTTAACTTCTTGTCTTACTGCCGTTAAAGATCATGTTAAACAATAGTGTGATAAAGCTTATGGAAATAGCTGAATGAATTTATTTTGGTTAATTAAAAATTCAGGAGAGGTCCTTGATAACATTAAGTATGTATGATATCTGTACACTATATACACCTTACCACATCACCTTATCAAAAACAGAAACTTTTTTTTTTATCTGTAATACTATTAAAGTTTTTTTTTCAATAACGGCAGTTTAGACAATTACACTATGTGGACTTGCAAAGAAGTTTGTGAAGCACTCATTTTCCTATAAGACAATACTACCGTTGACAGACAAATTGAAGGAATCCTTATGGCTACGAACTGTGCCCCTCTTGTCGCAGATTTGCTCCTGTATTGCTATGAAAAAAATAGTTTTGAGTATTTCATTCATACTCATCAGGCAGAGCTAACTGATGCCTTTAATGACACCTCTCGGTGTCTGGATGACATGATGAACATTGACATTGCTATGGTTAATACTATCTATCCAAAGGAACTTCAACTCAACAAAGCTAACATTCCTGATACTTTTGCTTCTTTTCTTGATTTACATCTCTCTATTGAAAATGGCGATATAATTAATAAACTCTATTACAAGAGAAATGAATTTAATTTGATATTGTTAATTTTCCCCACTTAGATGTGGATGTTCCCCCGGGCTACTTTTTATGGGGTCTTTGTTTCTCAACTTGTGCGATTTTCTACAGATTGTAGTCGTGTTGAGGACTTTAATATTCCTATTGTCAACCCTTTTATGATTGAGATGTCATATCTTATCTTTTATTCATCGTTGTAGTTTGTTGTTTGTTGTCCTTGAATTTTAAATTTCCTGTTCTAATGTTATATCCACGTTTACGAACACTTGCAGTCATTTTCTTTTCAATGAATTTATTTATTTGATAAAATGGCTTTAGGATATTATTGCTTCCAAATAATACGTTCTATATCCTTTAATAGATTGGTATTTTGTTAATTCTGTCAGGCCTTTTTTAAAATGGTTCGTGATGTTTTAAAAGGGTTGTTGCAATCTTCTGGACCTAGCTTGCTTTAAAAGGGCTGTACAAACCATGGAAAAAGCTGACAGAATTATCAAAATATCATAAAAGATAAGGAGATATCATCTGTTAAAAATTTGCAAAAATTGTCCAACGGAAGCAGCCTTCTTGGATGGACGACGCACTTTTTTACCATTTATTGCATATTGATAACTATCATTTAAAACATAGAATATCACTGCAAATAGATGTAAATCGTAAAAAGAGCATTTACAGTATACATATTTTGCTTTATATTTATAATTTAGTACATGTATTTGCTTTAAACACTATTGATTATCTATTTTCCGTATATTGAAAAAGGCGCGATGACATCATCATTCAAAGATGGCTGCCCCCATTGGAATATTTTACACATTTTCAAATGGTCATATCTCCTATATTTTTTCAGATTTTCAACTTTCTCCACGGTTTTGAAAGCCCTTTTTAATTAAACTAGTTCCATAATAGTGCAACACCCTCTTTCAAAATGTGAGACAACTACTTGAAGTTACAGATCATGACAGTGTTAATTTCCTTTTTTAATATATTAATACTTTAGTGGTGCCTCACAACTGTGATTAAGCCTTTGAGGCAACAGTTGTTTAGTGTAATAATATTTTATTGCAGATATGTTACAATACATCAATTTAACATCACAATATTCATAGAAACATATGCAAATGGATTGAACTACAAGTTATTACAACATTAGTTACAGTTCTCTCCATTTGTGGTTGAGATGCTGCCATAGGGAAATATCGAATTTTACTTTCCATCGCGATTATGTTTATATCAGAACTTCAATTAGACGTTTAGTTTGTCAACTGCAGTGCTGTTATACAAATCAAATTGCAAAACAGAATCAACAAACGATAACAAACACATCACTCATAGAAGAAATATAAATTCAGAGTTAACGGAAACTGTTAGACGAGAATAACTTGATGACGTGTTTCACAAGTCATATGTTTTTCTATTGCATAATATAAATCGATGAAGCCTCCAGTAAAATATACACATATACCATTGAGAGCATTACATCATCATCCACAATAACAACTCAGTATGTCTGAGCAGATTCAAATCATATACGACTGTGGCGTACCGAGCCGTGGGTCCGACACTTGCGGTAGTATATTCGCCATAATAGGCGCTGAAATACACGTTAGCATATTTTATTACTAATGATTGTGCTTTTAGGCTAGGTTATATATATATTTATACACTTACGAAAACGTTAGGAAGTACTAATAACAATAAGCAGGAATTTGTTTTACTTTTATCTAAAATGTTTGGCATAATATGGCCATGGCTGTGTTAATACATGTTTTATAATGGTAATACTTATAGACATTATTTATAATTTTATTACTTTCCAAAGAAGCAAACTGTTGATACATGTAATTATGTCGTTTCGTCAACGGGCGCAAAACATATCCAGCTAACAAATGCCGGACTTTCGTCTGCCCCGATAACGGAGACTGACTTTATTACTGCCTCGATGACGGATGCTGACAAGTAAGACAAGTCGTTGGCCCCGATAACGGATACCGACAGTTATGCAACTGCTCGTACTATTCTGATTGTAGTTTACATGTTCAGTCTATTATTGAGAACGAACATCAACGTAATCATATCTGTAAATATATGAGAAACACAGCAGAAAGATAAAATGAAGGGAGGGTAGGGTGGGATTTATCTTATATCGTGTTTAAATGACCTTATAAACTTTATTTTGAGAGCAAAATATTTAACCTTACCGTTTTCAGAAGGACTTCCAGTGATCTCCCTTGAGTATATACTGAACATGCTCTCACGAGTCGCCTCCCTTATAATGAATATAATGAGGACCTGGAAGGGTATTTCATCTTTTCCCAAATGCATACAGGTTTTATTCTTTATGCGATTGAATATATTATACACTTACGAAAAAGTTAGGAAGTAATAATAACAATTAGCAGGAATTTGTTTTACTTCTATCTAAAATGTTTGGCATAATATGGCCATGGCTGTGTTAAAAAATGTGTTATAATGGGAATACTTATAGACATTATTTATAATTGTATTACTCTCCAACTGTTAAATACAGGTTATGATGTTGCTAGTTACATCCTGGCAGAGACATGGACGCTGAATCCCAGCCATGGCCCATTTCAAACCATAACGGGGAAGCATTGGACAACGTTGTAGCAAACCAATTAAGTGCCCCTGATAATGCGTTTAGCATAATGTCATAGCCCAATTGTGATAGGTGTGTATCATCATTTTTGGCGAACATAGCACGTGTTTCGGTAATCTCTGGATATTTATTTTATATATGCCCTCTGTTTTTAATGAAATATGTACTTAGGCAACTGTTTATTCTGTTACTGGTCTTATTTGCAATAACGTTGGAGTTAATATATCGCGAAGATAAGCGTGGTAAAACATACATTGAACAGAACACCTTTCACAAACACTGGATCCGGAAAGGATACTAAACGATAGAGTAATTTGTTAAAATACAATGCGGAAAATTATCATTTACAGTGCTATCAACAAATAAAATCCCCAGAAAAACTCTTAGCTAGTGTATATACTAGCTAAAATATATACTCGAGCGCTTTCAGCTTTACGAATTCTTCAAGAGTACAAAGACATACTACATTTACAAGAAAATCATCTGAACAACGATTGCAATGAAAACAAAGTTAGAAAAAAATGTACAAATGATCATAAAGATATGATTAAAATGTTCTGATATTGGAAGAAAATGCCAGCAAAAAGGACCCATTTAGATTTACAATAAATAAACAATAATAGCGAACTCAGCCGAGGCACGTATTGCCGAGGGGTTCGCTCTACAGTAACGTGCGTAAATACAGAAAAGATGAATACCCGGTTCAGATATGATGGCATGAAAAATGTGTTCCAGAGTTGTTCGGATGGTCTTTATTTTTTATCGCTCATGGATTGTATGGATAAATGTCACCCAGTGACCGAATGAGCACTCGGTGTTTATCCCAGCAAATTATTAAGCCAAACTTGTACCGTTTGTTGCGGTTGGAAATGACTAAATCGCAACGTCTCAATGACGTCCAGCAGACGGGGAAATTAAAAACAAATGCATGTTATCATATTGATATCTAAAGCCATTCTCGACAATATAATTATATTAAGATGCTAACTAAATATTGCATTTACAAAAAAAAAAAATGTCATCGGCTGCCGAAGGCAGGCGGAATCCCACGCATTCTGACAGGGAATATGATCTCACATTTCCTTACATTCTAGGAGGGCTGTTAAAATAATACGTGGACTTCGATATCGCACTCAATTCTTGACGTAAACCTTTAAGAATCATATACTTTGTAATCCAACTCAAAATAAATCGATTGATTTAATCAGAAATTCGATACCATGTCTTGTAACGTTGCAATGAATGATCTAATAAGACAAGAAACTTATCTAAAATGAGACTTTATTATTTTATAACTGCATTTCGGGAATGGCTTAATGAAAGGTAATTTGTCTACAAAAATCCACAAAACTAAAGTAGCATTGTCACTGGTATTGCAGAATCTCAATTATGCAATTTTATAAATATTGAACAAGGACAACTACGATAAGTACAAATAATTATGCGCACTAGTCCATACTTTTACGTTGAAATTGACGACGTCAGAAAAAACCATGGAGCACTAAAATGTTAACAAAATATTAAATAATATTAACAAAAATGAAATATAAAAACTTAAAATTTTCTTCAAAATATGTGTGTTAATAAATTAAGAATACCGATATATCTTAAATAAATGTTTTTTGGAATGACTATATGCTAAATTTTTTCTAAATACTTTGCATATGTATGCCAAACTCGATCAAATTCATATGGTCTGTTTCCGAAGTTGTGATATACTTATAAAACATGACCATTCAACAAAGCTGTAGAATATGTATTTAATGCAAACTATGAATACTGCAATAATCTAATGAAATAGCAATTAGGTTTGCTAATTATAACATGTTTCAACATTTATAACATTAGTTTTTTGTTGGTTTTCAAGACGACGTCATAGCGCACAAATGACGTGCTCCGTGGCGGCTACCAGTGGGGCGGAAACATTAGTATCTCTTGAAATCTGTTTTACTGATATGAAAGTGGAAATGTAGACGTTTATTGCCATATAATTTAATTTACTTGATTTATAAATGTGTGATTAACTATTTATAATATCCACGTAATATTTTAACAGCCCTCGTACCTCGTCTGACGGCTCAAGAGAATATAATTTCCTGGCAGGGAATGTGAGCCCATGGCCCTGTCAAGAATCTAAATAACTACAGGAGTGTTGCACGGCCTGCTTTCAACATACTCGTAATAAGCGCCCGAGCTGGGAAGGATTTGGAAATAGATTTCCCCCTTCCATTTGTTTTTAATCTTTGGACTAAAATCGTGCTCGTAGTGTACACGTACAAGCGATATTTGTCAGGAATATAGACATTTTATGCTTGTAAAAAGAGGTAAAATTCCACCTTCTACTCTCCTCTACATTTGTTCAACATTTTAGGATTGTTTTAAATATTATTATTTTTTTCCAAGTTAGATCTTCTCCCGGGAATAAGGGCGTATGCTCATTCTAATAATGTTTGTCAAGTCCTTTGTGCTGGGGTTTGGAGTGTACCTCGCCCCGTTCCTCCTCCTCCAACAATGTGTTCCCTGTGAAACATATCACAAAAGCTTTAAAGCCCATCTCCGGAAAGAAACTATTTCCTGTTCACAAATGTAAAAAAACATAAAAAGAAAAATGATATAAAATACTGTTTAATCAGGTCACTTGTGGTTTGGGGTGGGGGCGGGGCGGGTGGGGTGTTAGGGGAGAGTACCCCACGCCACCCGACAATATGTTCCCTGTGAAACATTTCACAATAGCTTTAAACCCAAGCTCTGGAAAAGCAAATCTTTTTCAAGCATTATTCATTAACACGTGTAAATAAAAAATAAAATAAAATTATATAAAACAATGTGTATGAAGTCCCTTGTAGGAGGAGCGGGTGGCGGGATGTCCCCCCAATAATATGTCCCCTGTGAAACATGTCACAATAGCTTTAAAGCCCATCTCCGTAAAAATCTGTTTGATATATGATGCCGTTTACAACTGTAAAACATAAAAATAAAACAATAATTGACTGTTTCATTAGTCTGTCTTTTGTGATGGGGGCTGGGTATCCCCCTGACAATAAAGCAACCCCTGCAGTAAGTTCCCTATAAAAGTGACAATAGGGTAGCAGTTACATTCTTGTTGGTTTTAACCGAATAAGCCATAACACTTGAGTAGAAGTAAGTTTATCTTGAGCGATGGTATGTTACTAGTTTGTATCTGAGTAGAACCAGATAGGGCTATACCACGTTCGTGCCACAAATCTCCCGAAAGCAAATAATTTCATAGTCAGTAGTGATTCTATGTAAATTATGAAATAAACTCTTCATTGCTTTACATACGTTCGTGTGTCTGGCTCATTTCTATTGTCAGTGCGTTCTTTTAAACAATACCAATTACCATACAGTCATTTACTTTTCTGGTATGTGCATAATTGGACATAAATACACTGGATTCGAAACTGTCTATACGTCTCTTGCTAATCATAGATTTATCCGCCGAATGGCTAGTAAACTGGTCCCCCGATTACTCTACGGTATCCAACAGGGTACCAGTTGGTTCTACGGTATCCAACAGGGTACCAGTTATATGGCAAATAGGACGCATTAATTTTTAAAATGGTAAATGAGTACCATTTTTGAACCAAACTACTCAATTACGACAATATATTAAAAATGATGACTTGTATGAAATAGTATTATTGTGTACATTTAAAGACTCTCTTTTGTTCTCATATTTTTGTATCGAAATTGGTTAAAAAAGTCACATATCTTCCTTAAAAAGTGAAATTTATACTGACTTAAATTTATACTGACTTTAAATAAATCGCCTCCTTCATTACTGAGTAATTTTCTAAACAAATCAATCAGTTATATTGGTATTGCTAAAAAGATGCGACGACCTGTGTATGGTGGGTGATATGATAATCAAGCATTACAGTAGTAAATAAATACATTTTGATATTGCACCTCTCTTTATTTCTAATTTAATTAAGTATGCTTTAAATATAAAACAAAGTACTAAATCTATCTACATGTCACAAAAAAAAGAAAAAGAATGGCACTGCCCCTGGAGGATTCACCTGCAAATTAATAACGAGCACATCAAGAGCATCACAAGATCAAGGTAAATAAAGCTTTAACATGATTACAGTTGGGTTGCATTGGTCATTTTAGACCATATCATGTTTCTTTGTGTTTCTTCCGTATTTTCTTGTTTATGTTGATAGATATTATATGTCTTTTACTTTAAACAATGGTAATAAGTAAATGGCTGAGTTCGATGAGTTTTTATTAGCGTAATTATATAACGCTATAAACGCCGGGAAAATACTAAGACCGTTATTAACATGATTAAACGTCAAAAGTTGTTTACTTTCAAAAAACGGAAATGACGTGAACTTTTATGTGCTTCCTAATTGTGGTGCTTCCGCATTTTTTGAAAAAAGGTAGATAATGATATTTTGAAGCAAAATATTAAATTATAAAAACAACTGCAATACAATTTAAAATAAAATTGCTTGTAAATTCTCGTTTAAGGTTATAGTCGTCCATTGCTGAAGGTAAAAAATTGGAATATGCTTTTTAATGCTGTTTGTCGATTTTCAAGATTTCAACGAAAATTAACATGAAATTCAACTTTGAAAATGATTGAATTCATAAAAACTTCTATTTCGAAACATCAGCTACAGACATTGTTATGATTTCCTTCTCTATAAAAATAAGTTTCGTTACTTTCTTATAAGAAAAGAAAGAAAAATATATAACTTAAGATTTAGGGGCTAACACACACACATTTTTAAATAAGGGTGTCTTACAAAATAATGTGAATAAAAAGCTTATTTTGTTTAATTTATAAAATCATCGCTATCATACGAGCAAACTGTCGTGTCTTTTAATAATTTCTTAATATTGCGATAAAATTCGAACTTTTTATCCAAAATTTATAGTTTTGTCTTAACATACAACATACGATCACATTTAAATTGCAAGCACAGTTTTAAACAATTATGATATGTTTAATGGATATGCATTTAGTGGAATTATTTGGTTTAAGGTAAAACTCTACGGCAATAGATACATATAGGTTTAAATCTGAAAAATAGTATCCACCTAATTCAGAATGTAATTTAAAGCGAAACGCGTGAAATTGGAGATTATTTTTAAATGTATACGTTCTAAATGACAGTTTCAAATAAACTTTCATTGGTGTGAGTGGTAAGCTTTCAACGTTATAACTCGGAATCCATATTTCTATATATGGACATAGAAACCTTGACCTTTGACCTTCCGACATAAAAATCAATAAGGTTCCTCCTTAATGGAGTTTCATGGGTGGAAGTGTTATGGTTTCAAAGTTATTTAGCGGAATGTGTATTTCCACATAAGGTCATTGCGACCTTGACCTTTGACCCATTGACCCCAAAACAATAGGGTTCCTCTCAACTGGGACAATGTACCTATGAAGTTTAATGAGTGTGTGTTTTACTGTTTCGACGTTATTGTCCGGAATATTCATTTCCATATAAGGTCATGGCGACCATGGACTTAACATACTCACTCCAAAAATAATAGGGTTTCTCCTCTCACTTAAAGACAATGTATCTATGAAGTGTCATGGGTGTATTATGGTTTAAAGGTTATTTGAATGTGTAATTGTTTACAGATGGACGGGCGGACGAAAGGACAACCCCAAACAATTAATACGTCCCGTTATTTAAACGGATGTATAATAAAATGAACTGAAGCATTCTTGAACAACGTTTACAAGAAATTAATATGTATAAACTTTGATCTAAACACGTATACCATTCAATGAACATTTTCTTTTCCCTACATAATTTAGATGTATTTGTGAACACATAACCCCTGAATAATTCCAGTTTTGTTTACTATTGGCATTTTAAATATCGAGTTCTGTTCAACCCGGGGCTAGAGGAAGTGAACTGTAGCAAGCACTTTTCACTACCGTTCATGAACAGTCTCAATCAAACCGAGACTGCACTATTTTTTGGGTTTATCGTGTCCGACGATTTCCAATTTCTCCTTTTATACATTTTTTGTTTATTCAATATTACAATAGCAAGAACATATTATATAGATAACGCCATATCTTTGTTTCATTGCTTGTAGGAGTCTGGTGGGTATCTGCAGTTGGCGATGTTGCAAAATACAACACTGACTAGGTATACGTTGAAACTGTCGCGTTGACACAAAAACAACATACGCATCGGTAAAATAACGCATGAACAAACACTAACATTTCATAATTATAAATTACTCTATAACGTCCTAAAGTCACGGCTCGGAGACAAAATATTGAAATTAAAGGAAGAGATATATCATAAGCTACATTTACAACATTAAAAACATAAAAAATATATTAAAAAGTACCAAATAAGTAATTGGCTTAAATAAATTGGGCGTGTTTATGTAGATAGAAGAACCGGTTTATCGTGCAGGAACACAACCTTTACACGGGCTTATTCTTATTGTCATATACCGTACTACGTATAAAACTTACTACCAACATGCAAAATGGATTTGAAGGAAGCTTAATTCGGACTTTTTTTAAAAATAGTTTCGTCTGCTTTGAACAATAGACAAAGATACTGTGTCTAGTTATACAAAAATACAGGTTACGTTTTCGCACATTCTGTAGAGTGGTATAGAACACTTCCTGTTTCAATCCATCGACTCCTATGGAACACTCCTGTTTCAATCCAGAGTCTCCTATAAAACACTTTCTGTTTCGACCTAGTGTCCCATCATCGTTTTTTTTCATTATTAATATACACGATTGTTTCACTGAAATATTGACAAAAAAGTTAATACTCTTCCTGTTTCAAACCAGAGTCCCCTCATATGGGTTTTCATTATAATGTTAACCCTTTCTGTACCCACTCGGTAAGAATGTTTTCCATAACATGTTATATACAGAATATCAATGGAAGGTTTGAATTTAAAATTTAGCAGACGACATTTAAAATTTGGCGGCACAATTGTTCGTCTATAACCGTAAATCCGCTCACTGCAGACATAATCATAACTGTCTTAACCTGTGTTTAATGCATGCAGAATATTTAATGTAACCTAAAATTTTATTTTCCCATCTAGGGTCCTTTTGGACTTACGATAATATTTCTATTTAAACAATATATTATTAATTACATTTTAAAGCAAAACAATGTTATAAATCGACATGTGAGCATTTATTTCCGGGTACTGTTGAGTACTTGTGTTCAGTCAATATATATCGGATGTTGAGTGTGCATTAAATAAATAATGGCGTTGAAAATGCATTAATCTTGTGTTAGTATGAAATTTAGTCGTGTTAGTATTACAATAACCATTAAGCCTTCGAAATGAACCATATAGAACCCCCTCATTACGTGGTCTGAGCATTAACGTTCATACCCAATCCAACCCCTTCTCCAAGAAGCGAAAATGTGGTTGGCTGGGTATGAAATAAACCCTTAATTTCAGTTTAAAAAGTTTGCATATTGTAAAATAAAAATATTTTATAGGTAATTTTAAACAGGTTATCGCATATTGTTCAGTAAAAAATGTTTTTAAACGTGTTTTAGTGTCTAAAATGCTATTATAAAATCCTGCTAATATAAGCGTTCCCATCGCTTAATGGAAGTAAGACAGGACCATGTAATGTGCCACAGAATAGACACAGACACTAAACACTTTTAGTGTTTGTACAATAACATATCCTTGTACCAACAAACTTTAGCGATGTTGCTGATGAACATGTTGTGGTCCCTTCTAGGCATGCTAACCGAGATAGTGTACCCTATTCAATGTAATCATATAGACATTACCATTTAATTTCTGCCAATACAAGCCGTTCCTTTAAAAAGAAAATTCTAAGAATTTTCCTAAACATCAAGCCCAGGAGGACCTCGAAAACCTCTAATGACTAGCAAGGGTCTTATAATAATACATGGTAAAATAATTGTGAGTATAATTGTGAGTATAATTGTGAGTATAAGTGAAGATATGCCGTGGTGAGGACAAAGCAGTATTATCGATTGTGAGTATAAGTGAAGATTTACCGGTGGTGAGGATAAACGCAGTATTATCGATTGTGAAGGTAAAGTGAAGATTTGCCGGTGGTGAGGATAAAAGCAGTATTATCGATTGTGAAGGTAAAGTGAAGATTTGCCAGTTTTGAGGATAGTCAAAGTGTTACCAGTTGTGACTATAAGTGAAGATTTGCCAGTTTTTAATAATACATGGAAATATAATTGTGGGTATAAGTGAAGATTTGCCGGTGGTGAGGATAAAAGCAGTATTATCGATTGTGAGTATAAGTGAAGATTTACCGGTGGTGAGGATAAACGCAGTATTATCGATTGTGAAGGTAAAGTGAAGATTTGCCGGTGGTGAGGATAAAAGCAGTATTATCGATTGTGAGTATAAGAGAAGATTTACCGGTGGTGAGACTAAAAGCAGTATTATCGATTGTGAGTATAAGTGAAGATTTATCGGTGGTGAGGATAAAAGCAGTATTATCGATTGTGTAGGTAAAGTGAAGATTTGCCAGTTTTGAGGATAGACATAGTGTTACCAGTTGTGACTATAACTGAAGATTTGCCAGTTTTTAATAATACATGGAAATATAATTGTGAGTATAAGTGAAGATTTGCCGGTGGTAAGGATAAAAGCAGTATTATCGATTGTGAGTATAAGTGAAGATTTACCGGTGGTGAGGATAAACGCAGTATTATCGATTGTGAAGGTAAAGTAAAGATTTGCCGGTGGTGAGTATAAGTGAAGATTTACCGGTGGTGAGGATAAAAGCAGTATTATCGATTGTGAGTATAAGTGAAGATTTGCCGGTGGTGAGGATAAAAGCAGTATTATCGATTGTGAGTATAAGTGAAGATTTGCCGGTGTCGAAGATAAAAGCAGTATTATCGATTGTGAGTATAAGTGAAGATTTGCCGGTGGTGAGAATAAAAGCAGTATTATCGATTGTGAGTATAAGTGAAGATTTACCGGTGGTGAGGATAAAAGCAGTATTATCGATTGTGAGTATAAGTGAAGATTTGCCGGTGGTGAGGATAAAAGCAGTATTATCGATTGTGAGTATAAGTGAAGATTAGGTTATTTAGGTTGTGAGGATAGACATAGTGTTACCAGTTATGACTATTGGTGAAGATTTGCCAGTTTTGAGGATAAGCGCAGTATTACCGATTGTAAGTATAAGGGAATATTTATTGGTTGTGAGGATAATCGCAGTATTATCGATTGCAAGTATAAGTGAAGATTTGCCAATTGTGATGATTAGCGCAGTATTACCGATTGTAAGTATAAGCGAAGATTTACTGGTTGTGATGATCAGCGCAGTATTACCGATTGTGAGTATAAGTGAAGATTTACTGGTTTTGATGATAAGCGCAGTATTACCGATTGTAAGTATAAGTGAAGATTTACTGGTTGTGATGATAAGCGCAGTATTATCGATTGTGAGTATACGTGACGATTTACTGGTTGTGATGATAAGCGCAGTATTACCGATTGTGAGTATACGTGACGATTTACTGGTTGTGATGAGAAGCGCAGTATTACCGATTGTGAGTATACCTGACGATTTACTGGTTGTGATGAGAAGCGCAGTATTATAGATTGTGAGTAAACGTGACAATTTGCTGGTTGTGATGATAATCGCAGTATTACCGATTGTGAGTATACGTGACAATTTACTGGTTGTGATGATAAGCGCAGTATTACCGATTGTGAGTATAAGTGAAGATTTGCCAATTGTGATGATTAGCGCAGTATTACCGATTGTAAGTATAAGTGACAATTTACTGGTTTTCAGGATAAGCGCAGTATTACCGATTGTGAGTATAAGTGAAGATTTGCCAATTGTGATGATTAGCGCAGTATTACCGATTGTAAGTATAAGTGAAGATTTACTGGTTGTGATGATAAGCGCAGTATTACCGATTGTGAGTATACCTGACGATTTACTGGTTGTGATGATGAGCGCAGTATTACCGATTGTGAGTATACGTGACAATTTACTGGTTGTGATGATAATCGCAGTATTACCGATTGTGAGTATACGTGACAATTTACTGGTTGTGATGATAAGCGCAGTATTACCGATTGTGAGTATAAGTGAAGATTTGCCAATTGTGATGATTAGCGCAGTATTACCGATTGTGAGTATACCTGACGATTTACTGGTTGTGATGATCAGCGCAGTATTACCGATTGTGAGTATACGTGACAATTTACTGGTTGTGATGATAAGCGCAGTATTATAGATTATGAGCATAAGTGAAGATTTGCCAGTTGTAAGGATAAACGCAGTATTATAGATTGTGAGTATAAGTGAAAATTTACCGGTTGTGATGATAAGCTCAGTATTACCAATTGTTAGTATAAGTGAAGATTTACTGGTTGCGATGATAAGATCAGTATTACCAATTGTAAGTATAAATGAAGATTTACTGGTTGCGATGATAAGTGCAGCATTACCGATTGTAAGTATAAGTGAAGATTTACTGGTTGCGATGATAAGCTCAGTATTATCGATTGTGAGTATAAGTGAAGATTTACTGGTTGCGATACTGGTTGCGATGATAAGCTCAGTATTATCGATTGTAAGTATAAGTGAAGATTTACTGGTTGCCATGATAAGCTCAGTATTATCGATTGTAAGTATAAGTGAAGATTTACTGGTTGCGATGATAAGCTCAGTATTATCGATTGTGAGTATAAGTGAAGATTTACTGGTTGCGATGATAAGTTCAGTATTATCGATTGTGAGTATAAGTGAAGATTTACTGGTTGCGATGATAAGCTCAGTATTTTCGATTGTGAGTATAAGTGAAGATTTACTGGTTGCGATGATAAGCTCAGTATTATCGATTGTAAGTATAAGTGAAGATTTACTGGTTGCGATGTTAAGATCAGTATTACCAATTGTAAGTATAAATGAAGATTTACTTGTTGCGATGATAAGCGCAGCATTACCGATTGTAAGTATAAGTGAAGATTTACTGGTTGCGATGATAAGCGCAGTATTACCGATTGTGAGTATACCTGACGATTTACTGGTTGCGATGATAAGCGCAGTATTACCGATTGTGAGTATACGTGACAATTTACTGGTTGTGATGATAAGCGCAGTATTATCGATTGTGAGTATACGTGACAATTTACTGGTTGCGATGATAAGCGCAGTATTATCGATTGTGAGTATAAGTGAAGATTTACTTGTTGCGATGATAAGCGCAGCATTACCGATTGTAAGTATAAGTGAAGATTTACTGGTTGTGATGATAAGCGCAGTATTATCGATTGTGAGTATAAGTGGAGATTTACTGGTTGTGATGATAAGCTCAGTATTACCGATTGTGAGTATAAGTGAAGATTTACTGGTTGTGATGATAAGCGCAGTATTACCGATTGTGAGTATAAGTGAAGATTTACTGGTTGCGATGATAAGCGCAGTATTACCGATTGTGAGTATAAGTGAAGATTTACTGGTTGCGATGATAAGCGCAGTATTACCGATTGTGAGTATACGTGACGATTTACTGGTTGCGATGATAAGCGCAGTATTATCGATTGTGAGTATACGTGACAATTTACTGGTTGCGATGATAAGCGCAGTATTATCGATTGTGAGTATAAGTGAAGATTTACTGGTTGTGATGATAAGCGCAGTATTACCGATTGTGAGTATACGTGACGATTTTCTGGTTGCGATGATAAGCGCAGTATTACCGATTGTGAGTATAAGTGAAGATTTACTGGTTGTGATGATAAGCGCAGTATTATCGATTGTAAGTATAAGTGAAGATTTACTTGTTGCGATGATAAGCGCAGTATTACCGATTGTGAGTATACGTGACGATTTACTGGTTGCGATGATAAGCGCAGTATTATCGATTGTGAGTATACGTGACAATTTACTGGTTGCGATGATAAGCGCAGTATTATCGATTGTGAGTATAAGTGAAGATTTACTGGTTGCGATGATAAGCGCAGTATTACCGATTGTGAGTATAAGTGGAGATTTACTGGTTGCGATGATAAGCTCAGTATTATCGATTGTGAGTATAAGTGAAGATTTACTGGTTGCGATGATAAGCGCAGTATTACCGATTGTGAGAATAAGTGGAGATTTACTGGTTGTGATGATAAGCTCAGTATTATCGATTGTGAGTATAAGTGAAGATTTACTGGTTGCGATGATAAGCGCAGTATTACCGATTGTGAGTATAAGTGGAGATTTACTGGTTGCGATGATAAGCTCAGTATTATCGATTGTAAGTATAAGTGAAGATTTACTGGTTGCGTTGTTAAGATCAGTATTACCAATTGTAAGTATAAATGAAGATTTACTGGTTGCGATGATAAGCGCAGCATTACCGATTGTAAGTATAAGTGAAGATTTACTGGTTGCGATGATAAGCTCAGTATTACCGATTGTAAGTATAAGTGAAGATTTACTGGTTGCGATGATAAGCTCAGTATTATCGATTATAAGTATAAGTGAAGATTTACTGGTTGCGATGATAAGCTCAGTATTATCGATTATAAGTATAAGTGAAGATTTACTGGTTGCGATGATAAGCTCAGTATTACCGATTGAATGAATGAATGAATAAATGAATAAGTGAAGATTTACCGGTTGTGATGATAAGCTCAGTATTATCCATTGTAAGTATAAGTGAAGATTTACTGGTTGCGATGATAAGCTCAGTATTATCCATTGTAAGTATAAGTGAAGATTTACTGGTTGCGATGATAAGCTCAGTATTACCGATTGTAAGTATAAGTGAAGATTTACTGGTTGCGATGATAAGCTCAGTATTATCGATTATAAGTATAAGTGAAGATTTACTGGTTGCGATGATAAGCTCAGTATTACCGATTGTAAGTATAAGTGAAGATTTACTGGTTGCGATGATAAGCTCAGTATTATCGATTATAAGTATAAGTGAAGATTTACTGGTTGCGATGATAAGCTCAGTATTACCGATTGAATGAATGAATGAATAAATGAATAAGTGAAGATTTACCGGTTGTGATGATAAGCGAAGTATTATCGATTGTAAGTATAATTGAAGATTTGCCGGTCGTGATGATAAGTGCAGTTTACAGGTTGTAAATTGTTAGTATAAGTGAAATTTGGTGGTTGTCTGTAGAAGTGAAGTTTAGCGGTCATGTGTATAAGTAATATTTATAGCATAATTTTTCTCGTATGCGATTTATACTGCTTCTCAAGGCCCGAGAGTGAAGTATAAATCGCCTACGAGAAAATATGCTATAAATGTTTTGTACCTTAGCCATTTATCCAACTACGCATGTGCAAGAAGTTTCAAGGCGCCGCAGTTTTCAGTAAAAATAACAGCTCGATCTAATCGAGGCGTCACTGGAGGCGTCAAGAGGCGTCACTGGAGGAGGACAAAGCTGGAGATGTAAACAGTGTGCCCTCTATAAAATCAGGCTGTGGATTTCACCAACTCTACCAAAGCTTCACAAACATTCTGGATGATCACAACCTTATACAGATGGTAACCAAAAACACCCGACTTGACAACATTCTGGACTTATTCCTCACATCAAATGAGACACTCATAAACAAGGTAGATATACATGCAGGCATAGCAGATCACAACATCATTCTCGCAACAGCAAACCTTAAACCCAACATAAACAGACAAAAACCAAGAAACATACCTCTTTATCGTAAAGCAAATTGGGAAGGATTCAGACAATTTATAACAGAAGCTAAGGGGAACATTCTACTAAATTACGAAGCAACATCTGTTGAACTTTTATGGAACAAATTTAAAGATTCTCTTCAGTTAGGTATTTCAAAATTTGTACCCACTAAGAAACTAGGGACTAAATCATCATTGCCATGGCTAACACAGGAAATTAAAAGGTTAATCAGGAAAAGAGATCACCTATTTCAAAAACGTAAACAATCAAACAGCAGAGACAGAACAAAACTAAATAAAATTAAAAACATCATCAAACACAAAATCAAAACAGCACACACAAACTACATTGAAAACTTCCTAAACATACAGCAACAACAACAGGACAAAACAGAATCTTCCAAATTTTCAACCAAGAAACTTTATAGTCTCATTAAAAATTCCAGACAAGACTCGCACGGCATTGCACCACTAAAGGATCAACTGACACAAAACCTCAAATCTAACAACACAGATAAAGCAAACATACTCAATAGACAATTTCAATCAGTATTCTCTCATATGTCACCTCTCAGACTAGGACAATCATGTCTAAATGCACTCAACAAAACCAAATATCCACAGATGCCAGACATAAAAATCAGTAAAAATGGAGTTCATAAACTACTTACAAACCTTAAAACAGATAAAGCAGCAGGACCAGATAACATTAAACCTCTACTCCTTAAAGAACTCTCCAATGAAATTGCAGATATTGTCCAAATTATTTTTCAGAAATCTCTTTCAAGTGGCGAACTACCTTCTGACTGGAAGAAAGCGAATGTAGCTCCTCTGTACAAAAAGGGTGATACAAGCGACCCAGCAAATTACAGACCTATTTCGCTAACTTGCATTCTATGTAAGCTTCTTGAACATATTGTTGCTTCTAACCTGTCATCTCATTTCAAACAGCATAATATACTTTATGATCTTCAACACGGCTTCCGAGAAAGACGTTCCTGTGAAACCCAGCTCCTCGGACTAGTGGATGACCTCACTAGAAACCTCTCTTTCTCTAAGCAAACTGACTTAATTCTCTTGGATTTTAGTAAAGCCTTTGACAAGGTCAATCATCTAAAACTTCTCTTTAAACTTCACGAACATGGCGCCTCACCGGCTGTTACTAAGTGGATTCACTCCTTTCTCATTGGTAGATCTCAAACTGTTGTTCTAGATGGGGATACTTCTTCTGAGGTACCTGTAACATCTGGTGTGCCACAAGGCTCTGTTCTCGGACCCCTTCTCTTTCTTCTTTACATAAATGATCTCCCTGATTCTATAGCCTCACAAGTGAGATTATTTGCAGATGACACCGCAGTCTACATCACTATAAATAACCCGTCTGACTGTCAAACACTACAATCTGATCTTCTTCTTCTTGAGAAATGGGAGTCCAAGTGGGACATGGAGTTCAATCCCAGTAAATGTCAAGTTCTCCATATAACCAGAAATAAAAACTCCCTAAAACACCAATATATACTTCATGGTCAAACACTAGAAGCGCTGTCGGATGCAAAATATCTAGGCGTGGACATATCTCATGATTTATCCTGGAACACACATATAAATCGCATCACAACAACAGCAAACAGAACTTTAGGCTTCCTAAAAAGAAACATACCCACAAAACACGAAAAAGTACGCGAACTTGCATATACCACTCTCGTTAGGCCACAACTGGAATACGCATCCACAGTCTGGTCACCATACACTCTCACTAACATAAATAAGGTAGAAATTATACAACGGCGTGCAGTCAGATGGGTAAAAAACAACTATTCACCATATCAAAGTGTAACAGATATGCAAACAAATCTTGGCTGGAGAACATTAAAAGACAGAAGAATTGACTCAAAATTGTTAATGTTTTATAAAATATTCCATCACCAGGTTGAAATTCCAATGCCTCCTTATCTCCAACACCCTATCAGAATGACAAGACACATGCACCCGAATTCTCTCATACAAATTCATACAAATGCAAACTTCTACAAATTTTCTTTTTTTCCCCATACAGTCACATTATGGAATTCGCTTCCTCATAGTATTGCTGTCCTGCCAAACATAGATCTGTTTAGGCAGTCAGTCAGCCAGTTAAATCACCATTGAGATCCGGAAGTTGTTGTTTTTAAACTCTTTTTATTTCTTCTATTAACACTCCTTTATTTCACTTACTCACTTAGATAGTCTTATCTATCTACTTTTAGCTTTTCTCACTATTCTCACCGACAAACGCACTTTTTCCTGCTTAAAATACCCGTAAGGGGAGTATAGCAGTATGAACAGATAGATAATCAAGAAATAGCATTATCAAGCGGCATGAGCATGACCCATGTTTTGATTATTGGTCATACTACACCAATTCATTTTTCATAGGCCTACCTTATAGCTCTAAGCTCTGTACTGAGTTCCCTAATATAGGAAGCTATATTTTTTATTACTTGTTTTGAAATACCTATCTTAGTTTTATCAAAAAAACATACATAAGCCATACATTGAGTATGTTTTGAAAAAGCTATTTGGGTCGGATGGTACTGACTCACCTACTTGCATGTATAAACATGATAAACATGAGGAAAATGTAAAATATACTTCTTTTTTTGATTATGCAACACATTATGAATACATTGCACAAATGTATGATTTGACCTTTATAAGTACTCTTCAAAAGTTGAATGTTAATTTTTTAGCAAGATTTTTTGATTTGTTTACCTTGTCAACCAATCAAAATTAAGAGATGCCGTGTAATATCTCCGAATTTACCCTGGAACCTTTTCCCTGCCCGCTGATTGGTTGGTAATTGGTGTATCTATTGCAGCCAATCGCCTGTGTATATTATTGGGCAAATGCAATGTCAAGGAGTGCTGTTTTGATAATGGGTAGTCGTGATTTACATATTTGATTGACATGTTGTGTGTAAACATTACAACTACGTGCGTGTAAAATTGAGTAGACCATGGTATAACTGCCGAATCTGTCATTTATAGCACGACTGAAATATACCGGCATTAATAACACGGTTTAGGCTCAGATCTTCAGGTTTATGAAAATTATATCATAAGCAAGAACAAAGGAAAACCATTAGAGCTATGGAACAAATGCTGTTTGTGCATAAGCCTAGTGCGGTGTGCCAGGTTTGAGATATGACTGTTAAGTTCGTCGATTGTGAGTAAATGATATTTTTCCTATATACCTATATATACGTATACTCAAAGTTTCGCCGATTAGGAGTATACGTCACATGTTGCCATATCAGTATGGTTTGTTGATTGCGAGTATAAGTGATGTCTTTGCCGGTTGTGAACATAAGTGCGGTTTGTCGATTTGTAAGTTTACGTGTGTTTTTAACGGTTGTGAGTACAAGAAAAGTATTGCCGGTTCTGACTATAAGCGACATGTTACCGATTATGAGTAGATTTTGGCGATTGTAAGTGAAAGTGAAGTTTCCCGAGAGTGAGCAAAAATGAATATTTGCCGAATGTGAATGAAAATGATTTTTTGCCAAATGAGCATAACTAACTGCAGTCTTGACCCTCGTTAATTATTAGCTCGTGGTTTACAGACTGAATTATGAAAATTCAACAATCGTAAGTTAGACGACTGTCATTGAGGTGTAAGAATTTCTTGTCATTTACAGTTAATAGACAAAAACATTATGGTAGTCCGTAGACGATAATAAAGCACATGTTAAAATATCAAATTTTATGACATAACTTGGTTTTTTACTGTAATAAAGCCATGGCCTACGCGTCCCAATAAACACGCGTATTAACTGATCAAATATTAACTTATCAAAAGAGGACCAAATCACTTCATTTAAACACGGTAAAGCATTAAGTCCCAATTCGTTGCATGGCATTTCATGCGTTTAGACAGACCTTAGTATTAATCATATTCGAAATGCTACATTTCCTGCTCGACTTTTATATCTCCATTTACATTATTAAATGCATGTAAGTAACTTAAACGTTGTTCAATGTGTCGCATTATTTGTGGTGTGAACGCGTTACAGCCGCACAATATAGTTGACCTCATGTGAACAACCAAGCGAAAGCATGATCTTCTTAGGGGTGTTATGTGATAAAAAGAATCTTAAGATCGTGTCTGTGTTTGTGTAAAAGTCAGTAATACAAATTAACTGTGTAAGATCCTCTATATATGTATCGTAGATATCAATTATAGATTTAAACAGAGGGTCATGAATAATATGAAGCAAACATACATTTCTTTAAGAATATGACGAGCAACTGATAATTTAAAAGTTATTCAATGAGGATATAGAGATTATTTAACTGCTGGGATCGATTATAGGGAAATCTTTCTCGATATGATAGGCGTGTGGTTCTTTTCACGAACGAGCGTAAGCGAGTGAGTAAAAACAACACACTCCTACCATCGAGTGAAGGATTTTTATATAATCGATCAAAACAGTTAAATAATCTATTTATTACATTTTTAACAGATTATGTATGATTTTAACCAGAATTATTCGCTTTATTTGGCGTTATCGGCGGATGACGTCGACGTCATCGACACGTTATTGACGTCATAATTCAACGTCGCAGTTATTTATTTTTGTGTTCGGAGTTAGTTATTAATATTTAGCGATTATGAATATTCTTTCACTGAGAAATCCTAAACTTTCACCCATAACAATGTAATAAATTTAATTATCTAAGAATGTAAATATTGTTAGATCATCTTCTAATGTTTAAAAACGTTTTACAGATATTCTAAAAAATGTATTGATGTTGTTTTTAACCCAACCCAAATACGATACGTAACTGAAAACAATCGGTGTTTAATATCAGACCAAAGAGTTCCATAATGACAATGTGTCAGTTCTAAATTGAAATGCCGTAGACAGTTCCATTATGACCGGATGACAATATGTTATTCCTGATTTGGAATGACACAGAAAAGTACATAATGCAAGTATTATAATACTAATTCGAAATGCCACTGACAGTTACATAATGACAATATGTGAGTTCTGATTTGGAATGCCAAATAGAGTTACATGAAGACAATGTGTTATAATGTGTTATAATGACAATATCTTAGTTCTGGTTTGGAATGCCACATCGAGTTGCAAAATGACAAGATGTTAATTCTGGTGTGAAATGCCACAGCGAGTTGCATAATGACAATATGTTAATTTTGATTTAGAATACTACACACAGTTCCATAATGACAATATGTTAGTGTTGCCTTGCCACAAAGAAAATATTAAACGGCAATGGTGTGCCCAAACTGGAAATTTGCCCACCTAGTGAGATATTGGCACGGTTTATGCTAGTTTTGATTTGAATTTAACAGACAGCTACATAATGGTCAGATATTAGTTCTGACCTTGAATGCGTCACACAGTCACACATCTGACAAGATGTTAGTTTATATTTGGAATGCCACTTATATTACGATAATATATTAGTTTTGCTTGGAATGTTACAGACAATTACATAATGATAAGGTGCTAGTTCATAGGCAATACTTTTCTTGTACTCACAATATTTTAGTTTTGGTTTGGATGATGCTAGTTCTGACTTGGAATGCGTCATACAGTTACATACACTACTACAAATCAAAACCGTTAAAATACCGTTAAAATGCCAAGAAAACATCATGAAAATCATCAAAACCATTAAATATAGCCATTAATTATTGTTTTAAATATTTAATGACAGCTCTGTTCTGTACCATTAATAATGAATTATTTGTCATTAATAATGAATTAATGGGCATTAATAGGTAACTGAACTATTATTTATCCCATTAAAAACACATTAACAACATTGTGTCATTAACTTTTAGACATCAACAAATTAATACCCTATTAATTTATGTTTTAACTGAAATTAATGCCCATT
Organism: Cyrtodaria siliqua; assembly: GCA_037043455.1. Lineage (NCBI taxonomy): Eukaryota > Metazoa > Mollusca > Bivalvia > Adapedonta > Hiatellidae > Cyrtodaria > Cyrtodaria siliqua. The sequence continues at coordinate 116,335 of JAWPHD010005346.1, read as the reverse complement.
ACTTGTAATAATAAAGGCCATTAACCGTTTGTATTTATTTTAATGAACATTATAATATGATCACCATTAATACTTTTAACAACTTTAGCATCACCAGTAAAATAAATTGAATGGCCATTAATTGAATTTCTTTTAGCAAAGTATTGAGCAATTAAATATCAGTAAAGTTCAGAATGAAGTTCATGGACATTACATTTAAATTTGTTTATGTATCATATATGAACGTGATACTTTCCTGAATTAGTTAAGTGGCTATAGACACCATAGAGATATATTTTGTACAATGAATTTTATTTAAGACCAACCAGACATCATGATCATATTCTGGAAAGTTTGAGAAAAAATGTGGAGAAGTTGTCACAAATAAAATGTTATGGACAGACGAACAACATGTCAACGCATAAGCTCCGCTGATCTAGATCAGTAGAGCTAACAAGAGCACTGCCTAGCGGTGCATATACGCCTATCGTTGGCAATGTTAAGTTACAGGTTAACCCTTTTTTTAAAGGGGAATAATTAAACCATAAGTTGGTGTTCCACGGAACACTTGTGTCGCCTGACTTGTTCTTATTTCAGGAAGGACAATCTATCTAACTATAAAGTTTGAAGAGAGAGGATGCAATCCTTCATGAAATATGGAGCAGATGCTTTTTTTCAAATTGAAAAGGGGCAGAACTGTGCATTAGATAATTGATAAGGAAGAACCGTGTAAAGTTTCATGACCATAGGTCAATATTTTGCCAAGGTATAAGCTAGATTAGGTTGCAGGTTAAAGTTTTATGAAAATGTGCATAACTCTGCCCAATGAAAGTCAGAGTTATTGGACATGTCAAAGGCATTGAATAATTGATAAGGAAGCACTGTATAAATTTGTTTGCAAAGTTATGAGCAAGGTTATATTGCAGGTTAATTCTTTATGAAATGGGGCATAAATCTACCGAAATGAAAGTCAGATCTAGTTATTGGACATGTGTAAGAACATTCCTTAACATGAAGATTGAGGTGAAGTTTTATTAACACAGTTCAAATACTTTCCAAGTTATGGCCAGATTGTGAGTTACGCGCTTAGTTAACTTGCCGGATAAAGTTTTATTTAAAGGGGCATAACTCTGACAAAATGGAAGTCAGCGTTATTGGGCAAATTTGAGCATATTTTTTTTTCATTTTCAACTAAGAACCATGTACATGTAGTTTGTGATACATGTTCCTGTATGTAAATTCGCACTATACACTAGAAATGTAGCTACATTTACCGTACAATAAAATGTACATGTACATATTTGTTTTATATTTCTAATTAAAATATCTAAATATACAGATCATTACTTTATTCAATAAGATTATCCTAATTTGCATGAACAAATTGGTCTTTATACCTTGATATGTGGAGTAAGTTTTATGAAAATAAATTAATTAGTTTAGGAGTTTGGAAAGAAAAATTGATTATTTTACTGTGACACCTAAGTGTGATTCTGACAACGAGTGTAAATAAAATGCAAATACTCTCTTTTGCATGAATTTTTAGTCGGCAAATGACACCATGAACTGTAGCTTGTCCTTTCACCATTTATTGATTAAAAGTAAGTATTTTATGATTATACTTACATTACTTATTGTATCAAAACATCTTACACATTTGATAGTTGTTTTTGAAAGAGCAAATTTCTAAATGTAGTCAGTAGAAACAGTATTTTAAAATCAAACCCCTATTGTCATCTCTTTTCGCGGATTTTGTTGTTGTTTACAGAAAAATGGTATTCAGCACTGCAGATTTTATTTCAGTATCATATGCAACTTTTCACCAAGTATAATCGGGCCTTCTAGGTGGTGCAGACTGAAGATTAAATGTGTGAATTGTTCTTGAACTTTTAAGTAGGTTAAACTTGTGAATTGTTCTTCATTAAAGGTAATAGAAAATTGCTTTCCACTCAATAACTTTAGTTTCCCTTGAGGGATTTTAAAAAAAATTCAGCACAAGGTGTGGCTCATGAAACGAATATTTGGGATAGTGTTATTAGATCATTTGGTCAATAGTCAAAGTTTAATACTATAAATAAAAATTGTTTTTTGCTCAATAACAGTTAAAGAGGAGTTTAGTAAAATAGTATGGCCATACTCTCTAGGCCAAGTTCGATAACCAGCCAGATTGCACCTATACTGTCAGATTTATGGCCCTTGGAGTGGGGGTATTCATCACATTCAGTGATAGTTATAGTTCACCGATTGCAATGAGCAATGTTTCAATATAGGGATTTTGTCAAGCGGCATCTAGATTTGTCAGTGTAACTTTCAAATAGGATATAATTGTATTTATATGTATTTAACTCTTCAATAACTACAAAGAATGACAGCTAGGCAACACCCGTCTACCATGTGTATGTGCAAGTAATAATGGCCATTACTCTTTCAAAACAACAGTATTTAAATTAATGGGCACTTATTTGAAAGTAATGGCTATTATTCAAAGAGAGAGTTTGCTTAGTAAGGACCATTATTAGCAGTCTAGTAAGGCCATTAATTATGCTACATCATGGCCATTTTTTTTGTACTAACACATTAAAAAGCATTCCAAGATGTTAATGGGACCATAATTTATGGCACTTTCCCATTCATTTTGTAACTTTTAATGGTTGTAAATAATGGCCATCATTTTCCCTCAAATCATTTCATGGGCATTATTTGTATGTGGCTTGTTCCATTATTTGCAGTAATGGGCATTAACTTCTGGATGTCATTAATATTACAACCTTTAAAAGTGCTATACATAATGGGGTCCCTTATATGGAATATATAGTAACATCTTCCATTAAAAATTACATTATTAATGGGAATTTTAATGGCATTGTAGTCATGTGTAAGTAATGGCCACCTAATGGTCATCGTTTCCAGTAGTGATACTGATATTATTTTAGTTTTGGTTTGGAATGTCACAGATGTTACATAATGGCTAGATGTTAGTTCTGACTTTCAGTACGTCACATAGTTACATAATGACAAGATGTTAGTTTATATTTGAATGGAAGTTACGTTTCGACAAGATGTTAATTATGGTTTGGAAAGACACAGACAATTACACAATGGCTAGATTTTAGTTTGTACTTGGATTTCCGCAGACAGTTCCAAAAACAGCTGAATAATGACAAGACAATAGGTTTGGTTTGGTTGGAAAGCCACACACAGTTGTAAAATGCTAAGATGTTAGTTTTGACTTGGGATGCAACAATAACATATTGACAGAATGTTAATTTTGACAATGAATACATCACACAGTTACATAATGACGAGATGTTAGTTTATATTTGGAATGCAAGTTACCTTTCGACAAGATAATAGTTTTGGTTTGGAACGTCAAATATATTTACACAATGGCTAGATGTTAGTTTGTACTTGGATTTCCACAGACAGTTCCACAATGACAAGATATGTGTGTTAATGTATACAAACAGTTGTATAATGACAATATGGTAGTTTTGGTATGGAATGCCACAAACAGTTTTACAATGATAAGATATTAGTTCTGTCTTGGAATGCAACAATTACATAATGGCAGAATGTTAATTCTGACTTCGAAGACACCACACAGTTACATAATGGCAGATTGTTAATTCTGACTTTGAAGACACTACACAGTTACATAATGGCATAATGTTAATTCTGACTTTGAAGACACCACACAGTTACATAATGGCATAATGTTAATTCTGACTTTAAAGACACCACACAGTTACATAATGGCATAATGTTAATTCTGACTTTGAAGACACCACACAGTTACATAATGGCAGAATGTTAATTCTGACTTTGAAGACACCACACAGTTACATAATGGCAGAATGTTAATTCTGACTTTGAAGACACCACAAAATTACATAATGGCAGAATGTTAATTCTGACTTTGAAGACACTACACAGTTACATAATGACAAGATGTTAATTTATATTTTTACAATGCGAGTTACATTTCGAGATGTTAGTTTGGGTTTAAATGTCATAGACAATTACATAATGGCAAGTTGCTTGTTCTGACTTGGAATGCATCACACAATTACATAATGGCTTGTTTTTAGTTCTAACTTTCAGTACGTCACATAGTTACATAATGACAATATGTTATTTATATTTGGAATGCAAGTTGCCTTTGGATAAGATGTTGGTTTTGGGTTGGAAAGTCACAGACGTTTACACAATGGCTAGATGTTAGTTTGTACTTGGATTTCCACAGACAGTTCCTCAATGAGCGTTTACTTTACTACGCACAGTTGTATAATGACAAGAAGGTAGGTGTGGTTTGGAATGCCCCGAACAGTTTTACAATGACACGATATTAGTTTTGACTTAGAAAAGCGACAATTACATAATGACAGAATGTTAATTCTGACTTTGAATGCGTCACACAGTTATGCAATGATGTTAGTTTATATTTAAAATACCAGTTGCAGTTGCATTTCGAAATGTTAGTTTTGGTTTGAAACACAGTTGCATAATGGCAAGATGGTATATTTGAATTGGAATGCGACAGTTGCATTATGGCATGGTGGTAGATTTGAATTGGAATGCGACAGTTGCATTATGGCAAGGTGGTAGATTTGAATTGGAATGCGACAGTTGCATTGTGGCAAGGTGGTAGATTTGTTTTGGAATGCGACAGTTGCATTATGGCAAGGCGGTATATTTGAACTGGAATGCGGCAGTTGCATTATGGCAAGGTGGTAGATTTGAATTGGAATGAGACACTCGGATACTTTATGTCACTTAATGACAATATGTAATTTATGCCTTGGAATGCGACAGAGAGTTAAATAATAACATATTATATATCTGACGTCATTTAAACAGCCGAATGATTTCGCTTAGACAATGGCCATGAAAATGGCAAATTGACAACATTAACGTAAACATTTTCCGTCGCATGAGTGTTATGTGATGTAACACGAATCCTATATTCGTGACTGTGTATTTTGACTAATTGGATAACATTACTGAATACTCGGCAGAGCCTCATATCGTAACTTTTTATCTCGTTTTTTAAATTCATTATTACACATGTCTCTCATGCAAGATTCTTATATCTTGAGTTACATTAACACGAACCGTAATATAAATCGCCAATAATTAGATACACGCGACAGACATGAAGTACAGTTTACAATATGGCTGGAACACTACATTGCATTATGGAAATATATACTAGTGTATCTTATTCTATTCCTAAATACAGTTACTCTAGTGTCGCTTTCACACTATCTATTCAGTATTCGATTTTCATAATGACACCTCCTAGCAATATCAACAGGAACTTTTGACGAAGCACAAGTTGGACACATTATTGCCGCGAGACATGTTGTTAAGCGCAGTATTAATCTTTCTTTTTTTTATATTTTTTCTTTAAATACATAAGGTGATTATTGTATACATGTAACTTATTCGAATGGAATATATAAAAGCCATACAATATTCAGAGTCATTAGAAATGCTTTTACCCAGTATATCAAGATAGTACTTGCCAACGTTAATGACTAACTTAAGGCAGCAAGCAGGAGAAGTGTTGCCAAGAATGCTATTAATCTTCATGTTTTTTTATATGTTTTCTTTAAACAAATTATTGAATTGGTCATAACTAACTGCAACGTATAAAAGCCTTGCATATGCGTAATAATATATTCAATTTTATTAGAAATATTTGCACCCAGTACATTAAAAGTAGATATTAAAGTCGAACAGGAAATTTAGTATTCAAGGACCACAGTCAACCACAAACACGCATAGAAACAAACAACAAGAAAAAGGCAAGATATGACGTCACAATTATAAAAGGGTTGACAATAGGGCTACCGCCTTGGAACGGACAGTGGCAAAAAAAGGGTGCTCGGGGTTAGAACCAGATTTTAGGATGCACCAAGCCTCAATCTTTCGCTTTTGAAGTTGAAACCAAACGGCAATTAATAAAGAACCGATAAATCCAGTACCGGATTTCAGAAAAGAAATCCAACCAGATAAGATTGGCAACGAACGGCAAACGTTATCTTCCTCGCAGGATTTAGAATATCTATGCTCAAGTTGCATCACACAAAATAATTCGCATGTCGATTACAACATACGGTCAGAGAATATAAATTACTGAAAAGCTTATTCGAACATTCTCCCACACTGGTTTGAATTGGCGCCGAGATATCCTTTCTAATTTAAGCTGAGTTCTGGAAATAAAGTGAAGATCAATGCACCGTGTGTTTAAAGAGTAACAAATGCTTATGCTAAATACGTGTGCCATTGATATAAAACATGAGCTTATATGTAATGTTACAATCCAACTTGAAATGCGCAATGAATCACATGATTTCAAGAGGATTGTTTTGATTTGGAATGCAACAAACACTGAAATGCGACAAAAAGTTACATCATGATATGGTCTATAATCCTGGAGTCTCGTTTCGAAAAGAGAGGACAGTCTAACTAGGAATGACATATCTTAAGTTCAACTAAATCGTTCGCTGAAGGCGGACAAATATCCCCGCCGGCAACTTGCTTGTGGGTGGGGAAGGGGGGGGGGGTGTAAACATACAAGACTTTGTTCCCATAAGATATATAGACATATATTACAGAGAAAAAGCCCGTACAAAGAATTTTCTATTTGACTACCCTACCAAGTATGAAAAACACAAAGGGCCATAACTATCGAACCGGAACGTCACGACAATATGCGCATCTCCATTTGATATTGATGCTTAACTGATTGGAAAATTATCGAACCGAAACATCACCACCATATGCGCATCTCCACTTGATATTGATGCTTTCCAGCTAGTTTCACGAAAAAAAAATCCATTTGACTACCAAGTATAAAATGCATTAAAAATACAAAGGGTCATAACTCAGTGGAAAATTATTTAACCGGAACGACATGACAATATGCACATCTCCACTTGATACTGATACTTCCTTGCAAGTTTCAATACATTCTAACTAGGAGTTTTAGAGAAATAACCCGGACAAGTATTTTGTATTATATATATTTTGGAAATACAAAGGATCATATCTCAGTGGAAAAGTATCGAACCAGAACGTCATGATAGTATGCGCATGTCCACTTGATATTGATACTGCCTATCCAGTTTCAATAAATTCTAACAAGGAGTTTAAGAGAAATAGCCCGGATAAGAATTTTGTATTATATATATATATATATATTTATATATAATATATAAAAAATATATATATATATTAGAAATACAAAGGGAAAATTATCGAACCGAACGTTACAACATATGCGCATATTCAGTTCATATTAATGCTTCGTAGTAAGTTTCACGAAATTATAACCGGGGTTTTAGAGAAATAGCGCGGACAAGAATTTTCTATTTGACTACCAAGTATACCAATTACTCCTAAGTATGGTATTCAGTGGAAAATTATTTAACCGGAACGTCATGATAGTATGCGAATGTCCACGCCATATTGATACAAGCAAGTTTCGCAAAATTCTAAGTTGGGTTTATTGGGAATAGCCCGGACAAGACACGCGCAACAGAAATGAAATTATACAAGTTTACAATAAGGCTGTCACACTATATATACGTTATGTTATGCAAATATGCCCTGAGAGCAAATTGAGTGTTTGATGCAACACTGTTTTAATTGCATATACAGTAAGAAGACTATACAGCATTGTTGCGTTGAACTCTCACGATGCGCGCCCATTGAATATACGATTTTCTTATTGACATCTCCAATCAATATTTACATAACATTTGACGTCTGGTAATACAAAACACAAGCAGGGCAGACGAATAGTTGCATAGACGACTTGCTGTTGAACACATTATTAATCTTCCTGTTTTGCTTCATTTTATTTAATTAAATAATGGTATTCAGATATAACTTTTTAGAACGTAAACAGAATAATTGAATGTGATTTCTTGAAAGAAAGGAACGAACATAAGAAAGAATGACAAGTAGCATACTCGGTGTTATTGTGTCTTTTAATGGGCGGTAGAACAACTTGCAGTTCTCACGCCCAATAGCATCAGCTTAAGCAATATTATTTTTTAAATCCACACACATTAGACTCAAAGTTCCGAAAGGACTTATATGTAATAGCACTTGTGATTCGTAGTCAGGGAGACATTTCTAGGCGTCACTCAGAAATAAACGAAAGTTAATGAAAGCCATACGTATGCGTAATAACGTATTCAAAATCATTTGAAACGCTTTTACCGAGCTCATCACGGCGAAACAGCAGATACTACTCTCCAACGGCGATGAATATAATAATAATAATGTATCCAACCATGCACAACTATTACAGCAAAATCTAATATAAACACAATATATTTCAAAGAACTATGCGTAAATTGCACCACAATAAATACTTCTCAAGGCGATTACGACATACAGGAAAGCGCATTATGGCTTTTATTATAGCTTTGGCTAGGTCTTTGTTTCGGGCAAGAAGATGGCATGTACATACAGTAACTGTTACTGTTTTTCAAACATACAATCTGATCGTTGATTTTAATTGTAATTTCATAATTAAATCCGAACTGTCTGAAAAAATAAGAGAAAATCCGTTCATAGTATTTCTAATATCATTGTGTATGCCATACAGTTATACCATTGTAACGTAGTGGCGTTTTCAATTAATACTTCGCGTTGTGTAGTTTAAATATTAACGATGCTTTCCATTTTAATGACAGTTTTAATATGCGTAATTACAACATGACTGCCATAAAGAATAGCCCTTGGAGCTCACTCCCAGACTCTGACCGAATCTCTCTGCCTTTCTGCTCTCTGCTCTGCCCAACTCTGGTCTCTGCAACAGTATTTATTCAAGAACGGTGTCATTTCTAATTCAAACTAACACCAACACGTGCATTATTGCCAATCGTGTTACTTAGAAATGGAGTTAGTTTAATTCCTCAAGCCAAATACACTTATAACTGAAAATATTGTTCATATAATATCAAATTTATTGCGACATGTTACTTTAATTTACTAATAATCAATGCGTTGCTGATGCACGTTTCCCGTCTGCATGAGGCAATGTCCTACATCTACATTATCGAAATATCAATGTTAGTCATTGTTCAGTGCATTTAAAGAGCACGAAAAATTAGTTTTTAAAACTACTTGTTGTTGGAATACATGTTATCTTTTCAATTAACTATTAGTCTATAATTAACCCCTAATAAGATAACTATGTTACATTATTGGGATAACAAAGCAGCCTATACGTTATTTCTGTTACAATCTAACTGTTGACTCCGAATGGCTCCTGGAGTTTTTATTATGGCACCATTATATGACTAAAGAAACTGATGGTAACGTGATGGATTGCACATCTGATCAAAGTGTCGGAGACAGGAAGCTGTACAATAATATAGATATCTACAAAACAGATGATCACAATCGCGTCCAAGAGTTGACTATTAGTTTTCCCGACGTCGTCGGATTCCCATTAGTCTGATATATTTGGCAAGTATTGCCAACTTACAGCAATTATAACGAAATAGAAAACTAATTTTCTTTCTTGAAAATGTGAAGCTTGCTTTTATTGTCTTTCCGAGATAACGTTGTATAGATTACAAGCGATAGGGAATTCCAACCCGAGGTGTAAGTGTTATTATTCCGATTAAAACACATACCGAGGGTTGAAATTCCCTATCTGAACCGAATACCCATGACAGATTATTTTGCTTACATATCAGAGACATGCTGAGCGTTGACGCCGCAGGCTACTAACGTTTTTCAAGTTTTTTCTGCATAACCGGATGTTGGTTCGCGGGTGACTTTCATCTTTACCTATAAAGAGTATATGAAACTTGCATGGGTATCCGGTGAAGATAGGGAATTCCAACCCGAGGTATAAGTGTTTTTATCGGAACCAAGGCTCTGCCGAGCTTCCGATTAAAAACACTTATACCGAGGGTTGGAATTTCCTATCTGAACCGAATACCCATGATAGATTCTTTTTTAGTGCATATCAGAGACATGCTGTGCGTTGATGCCGCCAGCTACTAACGTTTTGCATGTGTTCCTGCATATCGGATGTTGGTGCGCGTGAATTTTATCTCGACCCTATGATGAGATGGAAATATCTAGCACCGGTAAAATGGCGGATATGCTTGACCGGTATGCAAGAAAGACTTTCCATCCCCCATGTGAAACGTGGATAGCGTTATGCGGTATGCAAGAATCTGTGTTTCTAAAGGATTCCCAAATACTTCAGTTTCATAAAATGGTTTTGCAATATCCTAAATGCAAATATGGAGATATTGTTCAGCGTTGTAGAATAAAGAAATATATGTGGCCGTGTTATAATACCAATTGATCAAACATTTATTATATAAATTATATCAATATAATTGATAAAAATAAATGTTCCATGAAGAGTATGTAATGTCAATAAAAAGGAAAAACGTATTACTCAAAACGATATGAGTATGATAAACTATTATTTTCAGTACTGTTAGGGTAAAGCAGATTAAACGTAATCAGATGAGGTGTACATCAGGTATAAATTACAACAAGGCATAACACTAAAATTACATGATCATGATGATGGAAATAAATATGTCCTTACCTACTAAACATGTTAAATGTTTTAATTTTACAATGCGCAAACTTTTTAATTAAGGTTTTATTTCATACCCCAGCCAATCCCGTTTTCGCTTCTTGGAGAAGGATTGGATGGGGTATGAAAGTTAATACTCGGACCACGTAATGCTTTGGAATAACTCGAGAGACGAAATAAAAAGAAATACCATTATTCAAGACTATAAATATGGCGGTCTTAGAATGGTTAACCTGGACAAGTTTATACTCGCTTTAAACATGTTAAAAATAACATGGATTCTAAAATCCTAATTCTAAAAGAATACTCACTCCTATTGGTAGAATTGTCATTTTAAAAAGTTTGGCCCTGTCAAAACTTAATAATTTAATTACAGGATTGCCTAATCCTTCAGCGGATAAAACCAAATTAATTTAAACACTTTTTTTACAAATTTCTTTGGAATAACGCGAGAGACAAAATAAAAAGAAATACAATTATTCAAGACTATAAATATGGCGGTCTTAGAATGGTTAACCTGAAAAGTTTATACACGCTTTAAAAATAACATGGATCCTTCGAATATCTCAGACCGAAACTAAATATAGTCACCTCGTGAAAACTCTGTCCAATTATTAATAACATATATAAATTCGACACAGATTACATTAAACAGAATTTAAATAAAATACATAATCCTTCTGGAAGGATGTTCTAATAAGTTACAAGTTAAACCAAGGTCTTGGCAACAGTGTTTTACAAAATACGGAATGCTGGAGGAATAATTTTTATCAACGACATTCTAAAAAAGAATGGACATTTTTATTCATATATAAAATTAACGAACATTATAATATACAGTCTATCTTTCTTGAATATGATGGCATTATAATCGCTATCAGGAATTATTTGGCTAAATTGCACATTGTGCATCTAGCCTGTAACAGCCCAAACCCTATACGGCCACTAATCCTACCAATAAATCAAAACAATGAGAAAGTCTGTAGAACCATATATGACATAATGATTAGGAACACTATATATCCCAATTCATTAAGAAAATCTAAAAATAAAGTTGTTAGTGATCCATATTTTGAATTTGAAAGAGTATATGCCTTGCCTTATACAATTACAAAAGATCCCAAATTACTCTGGTTCCAATGCAAAATTAACAATAGGATACTTGGAACAAATCACCTATTACAAAAAATGAATATTATTAATAATAATAATATGTGCAGCTTTTGCAATAATGCACCTGAAACTATCCAACATCTCTTTTGGACATGTGGAATAGTAAAAGAATTCTGGTTAAAATTCAAAGAAAATATTACAGAAAAATGCAACACAGCAATGGTAATTGGGACAGAAACAGATATGATATTTGGAAATAATAAATTACACATAGTCTTGAGTAAAATCATCATGAAAGCCAAGCTTTACATTTATCAAAACAAGATGCGACGCCAAATTCCACAGCTTAAGCCTTTTAAAACGTATATGACATCTTTATACAAAGTCAAAAAAGCAATAGCATATAAAAACTTAAAAGTAAATAAGTTTGAAGCCATGTGGGATTAATACCTTGCCATCTGGGTAACTGGAGGTCAGAGATAATTTTCTGTGTTTTTTTTCCTCTTATCATCAGTTTGTTCTCTATTATTGTTTAAGTGCCCTATGATGACGCCTACCTAAAGCCCATTGGGACGGTGTCGTTTGATGTTTCTCTATGATCTTTCTTGTCGTGCCCTTAGTGGTTTATTCTCTTGTTGCTCTGGCTTCTGCCAAGTCAATGAGTACCTTCATTGCGGCTTTTTAGGCTATTGTTTTTTTGTTTTATTTACACGAGCATATTTGTGTTTTCTTTATATTGCCTATTGATGCTGCCTTGTTGGTTAGAGATTAGATCATGGCGGGGATTTCTTTATTTACACTGTCCTGTTTTAATGGGATGACAGTAGGGTAAGTGTGAGGTTTGGTGCACCCTAGAACCGGTTTAAAGTGGTCTACTTTGCCACTGACCGTTCCAAGGCGGTGTGTTTTTGTGTTTGTGATGTCGTCTGCATTTTTTATTACTTTTTGCCTTCTTGCGTGTCTGTTTGCGTGTTTGTTTCTGTGTTTTGTGATTGACTGTCCTCCTTGAATGCTACTTTCCCTTTCCGATCTTTTTATATTTCTTAGTATCAACCACTAGCAAACAAACTAAATCTCTACATACTGTAAAAAGATAATGACAAATAACATACCTTGCCTGTGTCTTGCCCTTTCTTAATCAAACCCTCGCCCCCCTTTTTTTTTTGGAAAATAAGTATTTTTGGAAGTTTTTGTATATTACTCCTTTGGAAAAGAACGTCCTTAAACAATTACCTGATAAATGACTGACTATGTTATATTTACAAAGGATGGACTAAATTAATAATAAATTCTGAAAACGAAAATATGAAAAACTCAGTAAGTTGAAATGCACAGATCTCACAAACAATGTTTTGATTTGTTGATATTATAATCATATCAAAATTATCTGTGTCAAACAATTATATACGTACTGACACTGTAGATATTACACTGGATTTTCTGTTTTGAAAAAATAAATCTTTACATTTATTAATGACTTTATCCCTAGGTTTAAAGGGACACACTGCAATCCCGTAGCGCCCAGATAAAGATTTTCTCTTATGAAATGTTTATAATCATTCTTAATTAATTATTTAACAACTTCAAAAAATTTCTTTTTCTTTGCATCATACTAGTGGCGGTTTTAACTGCATCCAGTTTTTAAAACCCCTTTGTAGCTTTAAATCAGAATTACTAATATGTTACAAATGTAAGGAAAAAGAAAACCTCCCCATGAATACCGTTTCTGAATATAATATGCATTGGTCATTCCTCTTTTATAAATAACCTATTTTGTACCTTTGCTTCTATAAACTTGATGCATATTACATTTTTTTTTGTAAGATTTGTAGAGGGATGGCCCACCCCGACATTCACAAACCTATGGCAGGGTGAATAAACGGACCATCATTAACTGGGTGATCGAAATGAAATAAACACAAAAAAACGTCTCACTGGGCTACATCCTCTAACAAAGCAGCGGTCATTGGCAATATAAGTATACGAAGATGATAATGTATATAGGAATATCAATAAAGCCACTAAACAAGTACTCGTTGACTTGGCAGAAGCCGGAGCAACCACTAAGGGCACGGCAAGATACGATTGGACACAAACATCAAACCTTACTGTCCCCATCCGGATTTAGTAGATTTTCAAAGAGCTATGCTTAAGTTGCATCACAGAAAATAATAAACAAGGCAACATATACAACATATTGTCAGAGATTATATATAGTTGAAAAGCGCAGACTTTCTAAAAGTATTGATTTGGTTGTCATTTCAGACGAGAATGTGAAATTTAAATACAACTAAATTGAACTAAATCAAATCGCGGTGATATTGCCGAGATCGTTTTTCTTATAATTTAAGATGGCTTCTTGTGCATCGAGTTTTCTAAGAGGGTCGCTTATGAAATTCGACAATAAGTCACATGCTTGGAATGCGACACAAACTAACATACTAACAAATGTAGTCTAGGCAGGGAAAGCAACCGACAGTTACATCATGATATGGGATATAACCCTGGAGCCTGATGTCGAAAAATGAAGACAGCCAAAACAGGAATTTCATATCCTAAGTTCAACTAACACGAAATGTAATCATAAAAGACACGAGACAGAAATGAAATACAGTTAACATTAAGGCTGTCACACTACGTTATGTTATGCAAATATGTCCTGGGAGCAGATTGAGCCTTCGCTGCACCAGTGTTGTATATAGATATATACATTAGGAAGAAAATACAACATTGTTGCGCCGTTGAACCCTCAATATGCCTCATCTACTGAATATACGATTTTCTTATTGACATCTCCAAACCATATTAACATGAACTTTTTACGTCTGGTAAAATGAAACACAAGCAGGACAGACGAATAACTGCACAGACGACTTGTTGATGATGCCAATATCAATCATCTTCCTATTTTGCTTCGTTTTACATAATAAAATAATGGGATTCAGGTATAACGTTTTAGAACGTAAACAGATGTATGGAATGGGATTCCTTGAAAGAAAGGAACGAACAAAAGAAGGAGTGAGAAGCAGCATACTTTGTTTTATTGAGTCCGTTAATAAGAGGCAGTATAACGTGCAGTTATCACGCCTACTAGTATCAGCTTAAGCAATATTATTCTTTAAAGCAACACGCATTAGGCTCGAAGATCCCAAAGGACCTGTACATAATAGCACTTGTGATTCTTGTCAGGGTGACCTTTCTAGCCGTCACTCAGAAATAAATGAATGCTAATCAAAGCAATGCGTAGGCGTAAAAACGTATGCTGTGTCATTAGAAACGCTTGTACCAGTACAACACGTCGAAACAGCAGATACTGCTCTCCATCCGCAATGAATACAATAATGTTAAATACAGTACCAGCTATCACATATCTATAAAACCATGCACAGCTATGCTTAAATGGACCACAATAAATACTTGTCGAGGCGATTATGACATACGGCTAGAGATAAAAAACGTGTCGAAAAGCGCATTATGGGCTAGGGATCTCAGTCAAATCGAGACTGCAATATTTCGTATTTATCTTGTCCGGCCAAAGGTCCACTTTCATACTCTTTTATTATAGCTTTGGCTAGGACGTTATTTCGGACTAGTAGATGGCATGTAAATACAACTGTAACTGTAACTGTTTTCAAACATACAGCTGATCGTTGGTTTTAATTGTTACCAATATCGTTGCTTTCATAATTAAATCTGACCTCTATTAAAAATGAAGAGAAAATTCGTTCATATTATTTCTAAGCGCATTGCGTTTGCCATACAATTATACCATTGGGATAACAAACGAGCCTATACGTTGTTTTTGTTACAATCTAAAGGTTGACCCCCAATGGCTCCTGGACTATGGCACAATTATATGACTACATTTTAATGTTCAATGTTATTTTAGAAACTGATGGTCACGTGATGGATTGCATACCAAGCATATAAGGATAATCAAAGTATCGAAGACAGGAAATTGTACAATAAACCACATATCTACAAATAAAGAGGATCACAATCGCGTCCAATAGTTGAATATTACTTTTCCCAACATTCTAAGATATATTTGACAATTACAGCAATTATAGCGAATTAGAAACTAATTTTCTTTCTTGCTTTTATTGTCTTTCCGAGATAACGTTGTATAAATTTTGTATTTCTTAGTTGTATTTCTTAAATATTTTCCAAAATACTTCAGCTTCATGAAATGGTTTGGTAATATCCTAAATGCAAATATGGAGATATTGTTCAGCGCTCTTAGACTGTGGAATTAGGAAATATATGTGATCGTGTAATAACACCAATTGATCAAACATTTATGATATTAATATTAATATTCCGTTAACCGAAATATAGTTAGACTAGTTTCGCTTTCACACCACCTATTCAATATACTGTTTTCATATCGACACCTCCTAACAATATCAACATGAACTTTTGACTTCTGTCAAAACGGAGCACACTTGGACAGACACATTATTGCCATGAGACGTGTCGTAAGAACAATAATAATCGTCCTGTTTTGATATGTTTTCTTTACATAAATAATATGATTATTGCATAACTTATTAGAACATATAAAAGCCATAACATATTCATTATAAATGCCTTTACCCAGTAAAACAAGTTGAAAAAGCCTTGTCAACGTTAATGACTAAAGTAAGGCAGCAAGGGGAGACGTTTTGCCAAAAATACTATTAATCTTCCTATTTTGATATGTTTTCTTTAAATAAATTATGGAATTCGTCTAAAAGCCATACATATGCATAATAATATAGTCAGTTTCATTGGAAATATTTGTACCCAGTACATTAAAAGAAGATATAAATCTCGAACAGGAAATGTAGCATTCAAGGACCACAGTCAACAACACATAAACAAACAAGTAAAAGGCAAGATATGATACCACAATAATAAAAGGGTGGAAGATAGATCTACCTTCATAGAAAGGTAAATGGCAAAATAAAGGCCGCTCGTGGTTTAAACCAGGTAATACGGTGCATCAAACCTCACTCTTACGCTACTGAAGTTGAAACCAAACGGTACGGAATAAAGAACAGATAAGTACCAGTACCGGCTGTCAGAAATAAAATCCAACCATGCATCACTCTTACACAACATTTAATCTTAGATGTAGATATAAAACCCCAGTCAACCAAAAACACGCAAAGACACAAACAACAATTGCAGTGATAAATAAAAAGCAAGGTATAATACATAGAAATCATAAACGGGTTGACAAAAGGGCTACCGCCTTGGAACGGTCAGTGGTGAAAAAGGCCGAATGGGGTTTAAACCATGGTCTAGGTTGCACCTCACTCTTTCATCCCAATAAAACGGGACGGTGTAAATAAAATCTTCTCACTAGGCTATATCCTCTAATAAACTAAGCAGCAGTCATTGGCAATATAAGTATATAAAGATGATAATGTATATAGGAATACAAAATAAAGCCACTATGTTAGTATTCATTGACTTGGCAGAAGCCGGAGCAACCATTAAGGGCATGTCAAGATACGATTGGAGACAAACGGCAAATGTTATCGTCCTCGTGGGATTGATGTAGACTTTAAAATATCAATGCTTAAGTTGCATCACACTAAATAATTCGCAAGTCGATCATGTCAATTACAACATATGGTCAGAGAATATAAATTACTGAAAATCTAATTCGAACATTCTCGAATACTGGTTTCAATTGTTGCCGAGATCTCTTTTCTTATACGTTAAGCTGAGTTCTGGAAATAGAGTGAAGATCAATGCACCGTGTGTTTTACGAGTAACAAAGGCTTATGCTAAATACTTGTACCATTGATATAAAACATGAGCTTAAATGTAATGTTACAATCCAACTTGAATTGCGCAAATCAATCACATGATCACAAGAGGATTGTTTTGAATTGGAATGCAGCAAGCACTGAAATGCGACAGACAGTTAAATCATGATATGGGATATAGTCCTGGAGGCTTGTTTCGAAAAGAGAAAACAACAGATTAGGAATTTCCTATCTTAAGTTCAACTAACTGTAATCATAAGAGACACGAGACAGAAATGAAATACAGTTTACATTAAGGTTGTCACACTACGTTATGTTATGCAAATATGTACTGAGAGCAGATTGAGCGTTCGATGCATCACTTTTGTAATACAACGAAATACAAGCAGGGCAGACGAAAATTGTCGGCTTGTTGTTTGCGGACAATATTAATATTTCTGATTTCTTCGTTTTATATAATTAAATATTAGTATTCATATATAAAGTTTTAGAACGTAAACAGTATTGAATGGGATTCCTTAAAAGAATGGAACACAAGAAAGAGAGACAAGTTGCAGACTCGGTTTTATTGAGTCTGTTAATGAGAGGTAGAATAACCTGCATTTGTCACGCCCCATGCCATCAGCTTAAGCGATACTATTCTTTAAAAGCCACACACATTAGCCTCGAAGATCCCAAAGGAACTATACGTAATAGCACTTGTGATTCCTAGTCAGTGCGACCTTTCTAGCCGTCACTCAGAAATGAACGAACGCTAATGAATGCCATGCCTATGCGTAATAACGTGTTCAGAGTCATTAGAAACGCTTGTGCCGAATACACCACGTCGACACAGCAGATACTAGTCTCCAACGGCGATGAATAAAATACTGATAATTACAGTTTCAGCTGTCACAGATGTATCCAGCCATGCAACAATATTACACAGCAACATCTTATATAAACACGCTATATTTGAAATATCTATGCATAAATTACACCACAATATATACTTCACAAGGCGATTACGACATATGGCCAGAGATATAAAAGAAGTGTCGAAAATCGCATAATGAGTTTTCTTATAGCTTTGGTTAGGTCTTTGTTTCTGGCAAGAAGATGGCATCTAAATACATCAGTAACTTTCCAAACATACAGCTGATCGTTGGAATTAATTGTTACGTGTATCATTGCTTTCATAATTAAATCTGACCTCATAGTATTTCTAAGATCATTGCGTATGCCATTTAATTATACCATTGGAATAAAGAAAAGTAGTCTATACGTAGTTTCTGTTACAATCTACGGCTTACTCCGATGGCTCCTGGAGTTTTTATAATGGCACCATTAAAGGACTTCATTGTTATAATCACTGTTATTTTAGAAACTTATGGTTACGTGATGGATTTCATGTTATGCTGATACGGATAACTTGTTACTTGTTAAACTTCTTATGAACATAACACGAGTCTGCTTTTGTTGTGTTTTTGCTTAAAACAGATCTACATTTTCAGTACTTGTTAACATTAACACTATAGCTTTCGTTTAGTGTCAGGTGGCGGCTGCAAAACCTTTCCCCGCGCTACGAGTCAGTGTTATGTTTTACTAGGCCTTTTTTATCATAGAGCCCAATATAGATGGTTTTGCAATTGAATAATACTTAAGCCGAATAGAGCCCAATATAGATGGTTTTGTAATAGAATAACGCTTAAGCCGGTGCTAGAGGTTTGAAATGTTTTCGCTCTTTACATTACCTCTTTGAACTCAGTAAAACCGAATCTGCTACGTTTTTCTCTTGGTTGGGTTTATCTTATTTAAAGGATCTCCCATTTCAGTATAATTATAAAGGTAATGTTGGGAGATGCTCTTCGACATGTTGTAATATTGTTTGTTTGAAATGGATGTAGACTAGCATTCTTATGTTATTATAATATAAAGTAGATATTTCAGCGAATATCACCAGTTAATGCAATGTATCGTGCTACCATTTATTGATATCCTTGTTTGAATTCCGTTTTTATCGTTTAATGATTACTATTTTTTATATTCCAATATGCTATTAAGATTGCGTTGCCATTTTATATTAACTCATTTATATTCTCAGCAAACTGTACGTATTAGTACACGAATGTTTCTCGTAAACATATTTGATTCTTTGCTATGGATACTTTACAGATAGAATGTGTTTTCACCCAGGCATGGGAGAGCATTTATCAACATTAGAAATTACAGCTAAATTATATACAAATCAACATATAACTTACATATATACAACACATTTAGATACAAAAAGTCGTACATGAAAAGTAGCATTCACGCATTCGAATCAAACAACAACTGTATGGTTAATTTACTATTTAGAAAAAATATATGGGACACCAAAAAAGAGAAAATTCTTTAAACTGACTTCAAGTCATAGTCAAAAGTAAGTAAATGCATACTTTTAAAAAATGGGCATAAATTCAGGATGTAATTAATATAAAATGGTACTGTTTTATTAAGATTTATTTTTGTATTTTCACTACGCGTTTGATAAGATACAATAACCATTCGTTCATTGTCACATTAAAGCATCGATTAGTATAAAAGAGTATGATAATGGACCTTTGGAAACGGCCGAAAACGACACATTAGTATAAGCTTGCAAACCCGACAGAGTGGAAATTTGATGATACTTAACATTATAAATAAACTTAATGTGTATGCTGATGTTTCTAATAGTCTAAACATCCTACGTAATGTTCTTTGTTTGATATACCATTATGTCCTGCTGTCAAGTTTATATACATTAAACGAAATACCTATTAAATTGCAGCCATTTCCGAAAATAGTACATCACGGCGACGGCAACTGGATTTAATATGAGTGAGCAGGCAAAATCTAAATCCCTATTTGGCATTATCTTACCATTACTTTAAGAAAAGTTGATTGAATGTAACATGCATGTTTAGTATGCCTGATATATTGTGCATCTGCTCCTATATTACCGTAATTTAAATAAGCTATAAGACTTAGTATGCTTCAATTCCTTCAATTCCTTCAATTCCTAGAAATCGCTATATAGACAATTAACAATTATACTCTTGCGCAGTTGTTACGGGCATAGTATAATAGCATACATCTGCGCTGTGCGGTATCAAGTGATTGTTTTATGTTTGCATTATTCGTTTTCAAAAGGCGTACATGACTTTGTTAAACGTGGCTTATACGACTCGTAATCTTTTAACAGCTGTAATGCCCGAATCTGATTATGTCTTATGGTTGAAGCTCTCTAAATCACTTTTTAATGTGGAGGACAATGTTATTCTGGGTATAGTCTACAAACCACCCGAAAACTCGAAGTTCTTCAGCATCAACTCATATTGATATTTAGATTCGGAAATTGAAAACGTGCATTTCAAATAAATATGTTTTCTTATGGGAGACACCAACGGTCGAACTGGTAAATTAGCCGACTACTTTGTCACTGACCTTTTTTGGCTAATCGCTTTGAATTTGACACAGACACAATTGATTTTTATAATACCATTTTGAACTTACCTAATAATAACTTGTCGATAAACATCCGAAGACAACATAATAAATAACCATGGCTGTTTATTGACATTTGCAGAAATAATAACTTATTTGTCTTAAATGGTCGATTCGGTAAAGACAAGAACATTGGTAAATGCATGTTTCGAAATATTTTGGTAATTGACTATAGCATTTGCTCTCTCGAAAGCATAGACTTGTTAAATGAGTTTTCGATCTTGATCCGCTCTTTTCAGACGGTCATGCGCTTCTCTCACTGGTCTTACACACAAACATAAGCACAGCGTCAAATAACGAGAACTTAACCCTACCTAATACACGTAAAATATCACCCAAATGGGACGAAGATAATAAACATGCTTTTCTAGACAAACTGGACCGAAGCCAAGTTCAATCTCCATAACACAATTTTCACGTTTAATTCCAATATTGATCAACAATCTGTAGACAATATTACCGACGCCATAGGCCAACTATTTTATGAAACAGCAATAAATACCTTTGGTCCGAGGAAACCATACAAACCTACGCCCCTTGCAAAAAACCCAAGCAATAAACCGTGGTTCGGTCATAAATGCCGAAACTCGCGTATCAAGTACAATAAAGATCGTACTAGAAAAATATCAAACACGAAAAAACGAGAACAACAAGAATTCATATAAAACGGCCACCAAAACAAACAAAAACACTTAAATGCGTTTAGTAATACACACAAATATGATAGCCAACAAACACTTAGAAATCTCCATTCGAAACGTCCTAAAGAACATTGGCGATATCTCAGTAGGATGAAGCCCAAAACAGTAAGTAAGACGCCGCCATTAAACGACCTGTACGAGTATTTTTAAAATATCTATATATATACTCCAGAAAACGAAGAAGATAATGATCCATTCGAATTTAATGTTGTGGATGAAGATGTCATTTTAAACTCGCCTATCACGCCAGACGAGATCTTAAAAAATATAACTAAACTGAAAAACTCAAAAGCCTCTGCTTATGACATAATAATAAATGAATAGATTAATGTTACTCAAGAAGTCATGCTACCGATATATACAGAGCTCTTTAATGTTATTCTTGATACAGGGTTTCTCCCAACAAGTTGGTTAGAAGGCATCATTAAACCCATTTTCAAAATCAAATGTGATCCCTTAAGACCTGAAAATTATCGCCCGATCACCATATTAAGTTGTTTCGGCAAATTGTTTACATCTATACGAAACGAACGGATTAACAAGTTCCTAAATGAAAAAGGAATCTTAGCTGAAAATCAAGCAGGGTTTACAGCCAAATATTCCACAACTGATCATTTATTTGCATTACACAAATTGGTGGAGATGTTACGTTCACAAAATAAAAAGTTGTTCTGCTGCTTTATATATTTCACACAGGCATTTGACTCCATATGGAAAATAGGCCTATGGCGCAAACTCCTAAGTAATGAAATTAAAGGCAAATTCTTCCGTATAATATATAACATGTACCAAAACATTAAATCATGTGTGTCCATAAATAACGATACCTCGAGTTTCTTTGTGAGTCCATGCGGAGTCCGTCAAGGTGAAAATGTATCACCGATAATGTTTGCTACCTTTTTAAATGACTTACATGAGTATTAAATTGCTAGATGGAATTAGAGTCGAACCCCAAACAAAAGTCTTTATAAAGATTATAATACAACTACATGCTGACGATACCATTATCCTAGGTGAGAACCCCGAAAGTTTCCAATTAAGTCTAAATAAATTCCACGAGTATTGTCTATCATGGAAATTAAAAGTAAACTACAGCAAAACTCAAATAATTGTCTTTGGTACCAGAAACATAAACCATTTCTCATTTAACATAGGACCGAAAAAATCGAAATTACAAATAAATACAAATACCTAGGAGTAATATTTACTAGTTCGGGTAGCTTTCTAAACAAAGAAAACACTTGGCCGAACAAGCCAAGAATGCGTCATTTCTACTTTATCGGAGAATCAATAACCTAGACCTACCCTTAGACCTCCAACTTAAATTATTCGACCAATCATTTCTACCAATATTAACCTACAATTGCGAAGTTTGGGGATTCGAAAACTTCGATATAATAGAACGTGTACATACTGATTTTTTAAAAAGAATTACAAACTGTAAAAAGCACCTCTTCTTACATACACCCAATCTCAGTCACTATACAAACGAGAATGATACACTTTTGGAATAAATTTATCTTAGGTAAACAAACAAAACTTAGTTACTTATTTTATGAATCGATGGTTAACACAGCTACTTAACAACACAGGAAATTCCGATATTTGGACAAATCGCCATTTATTGCAAAGCAAATATGTCCATCGATCCATTAAAAAAACTTTAATCGATCAATTTACACAATCATGGAGGGCAGATCTACAAAATTCGTCCAAAGGGCGTAATTATAATCTATTCAAAGACGAACTTTCATTTGAACCATATCTAAAGTTACCGAGAAACTACTATATTAATGTATTCAAATTCCGAACAACTAACCATAGATTTCCTGTCGAAACTGGTAGGTTTGCGAATATCCCGTATAACTTAAGGCGCTGTACTCTGTGTGACTCTGATATTGGCGACGAATTTCACTATCTCATTTCGACCCTCCGCGTCAAAAATACATTCCACGGTATTTTTACCGTCACGCAAATGTTATAAAATATAAGGAGCTTCTAACTCATTCGTCAACCAAAATACAAATCAATATATATGTCTTTGTCCGAATTCTATTATAAACGATTAAACAATATATATATATATATATATATATATATATATATATATATATTTACATGCCTCACATTTGAAGCTGCAATGTTATTCCACGCAACTGTTATCCCCCTAACTTTTCCCACCGTATGAAGTGGAGTTTGTGTGATCCTTTTTAATTCAAAATTAGTAATTGTATAATTTGTTGTATGCATAATAATTCTCTCATGTTGTAACTAATGTTGCCTGAGATTGTACATAATAAAATATTGTTCTATTTTGTTCTGTTCTTCTGTAATGTGTTCCTATCCTAGTAATTCACATCTAGTCGTAAAAATACCATTGTTTGTACTTATCAAATGCTATGTAAACAACTTACTATGCCGGTATTATATGGATAAGAACCATACGTTTATGATGAATTGTTTACATATTAGTAATGTTACATGGTGTAAAATATTTGATATAATAAAACAAATACATTATAAAGAAATAGCAATACCTTACGGCGTTGCATCCCGGAAAACATTTGTAATTTTCTGAAATAAATTTAACTTTTCCAAGGATGTTGGACGATAATGAAACTAATTGTAATGCAATAATATTTATTATAATTGAATATCTTTCTTCGATATGATACAAACATTACGTTGACCTTGTAGTGCATAGTAGCTAAACACATATTATAATGTCTTTCAATAATCTTTCTTATAGATATTCCTCCACACCGACCTTAACTGTCTTATATCATGGATATGCCCTAAACATGCTAAATAACAGTGCGTTTGAACTGTAAACAAACTGAGGCTTACAAGTTTCAAATTGAGGCCTGCTGAAACAAAAATATGTGCACTATAAAGTCCTCCTTTGTTAGGAAGTTTATGCCTATATATCATTACGTGGTCACGCCTTAATTCCATTTAGCGATGGAAAATTGATTCGAATTGCATTGGGGTTTTACGGCCCACCAACACAAAAAAGTTTATATGGCGCCAGACAGGGATGACCATGCCAGGCTCATCCTCCATTTATATCTAGATAAAATATGGAGAATGGGCCTAGAACCTTCTAACATGCAGAACTGCAGAGTTGCTGCAAATTCTTTTGTAAACACTTCACTTTACTTACGATGGAGCCACGTTTCCACATTTGCATATGCGGTGTCATGAAGAAAACATGGAATGAGCATAATAAAAAAATGACAAAATGAACATGAAGGGGGTGGGTGGGGGTCCTACTCCTCTGCCTCTAGCGATGGAAAAGCTTATACTAGCAGAATTTTTTAACGGATATTTCGACAATAAAACATGTTTAAAAACTGCTATAACCTGTTTAAATTACCTATTAAATGTTTTATTTTTACAATATGCAAACTTTTTAAGCCGAAATTAAGGTTTTATTTCATACCCCAGCCAACCCGTTTTTGCTTTTTGGAAAATGGGTTGGATGGGGTATGAAAGTTAATACTCGGACAAGTAGCCAAATTAGAATATGTCAAAATTATTCTCATTGTTCAATGTGTGTATTCCACGCTTGATTATTGTTCAGTTTGTGTATTCCACGCTTGATTAGAGATACGGTTGAACAGCAAAATAACGGGTTTAAATCGTTTGCTGATTGCATGAACACATTGTATAGCTCTTAGGTCGATGTGTTTTCTCAGAAATAAAGTATACTTGGAATTAGTGCGGCTTTCGATTGTTCCTTATTCTAAAATATGCCAACTAAAATTATTTTGACATCATGTTTAACTATTAATACCACTACAAATGCGTTTGCAATTATATTTTTTCGCTATATTTCATGTTAACGCTTGAATTTCAAACGATATTCAATTAAAAGGGAGGTAATTGAATTTATCCATGTTTCATTGTATTATAGACATAAACATAAAAGCTTAACCGTTTTATTGCAGATGTTTCATCTGCAATAAAACGGTAAAGCTTTTATATTTATTTTTTTATATTATTTCCTACCAATTTTATATCTTTAAACAGACTTCGATTCATAGTACATGTATGTGCTTTATCAGCACATTTCATGTTTTCATTTAAAAGGAGGGTAACTCTCAAAAGATGTAACAAAAAAAAAGCAAACTATTGGTCAAAGCAAAATACACCTATTCTAAAACATATTTAAAATAAGAAAATTAATTAAGATACAAAAGTGAGTACTGAATTAGGAATTGAGTTCAGTATATATATGTATATGTGTGTATATAAATGCAAGCATCAGAGGTAACATACAGTGGTTTGTTTATTGACAATAATTACAATGATTTTGTTCATTAAATTTATGAAATTTAATCCAAAATGAAATAATGGATGAGTTTATATCACTCAGTTCTCTTTTTACACGTTAATCAAAAGTTCCAGTGAATTCTTCTACCTTTTTCGAGGTTACACACTTAAAAAAGAAAGTAACATCCATCTTGCTGTCATATTACTGAATGTTTCATCAATTGATAAATATTATACTTACACAGCTTTACTACACAGCTTTTTTTCAAATGTAGTATACTGTTTTCATCATGCAAACCAAGCTGATCCTGGCTATGTTTATTTAACAGTTTACAATTAGGATGTAATTATATTTTATTATATTCGTGTTTATTCGTTGATTTGGGTGTAATTTTGATAACAAATCAACAAATTTGTGTAATTTTTGATAACTATTAAAAAATCCCAGAATATAACTCTAACCCAGCTTATTTCAGCACCTTGTGGTAAGATTTTCTTACCAAAAGGTATTGAAAAAGTTTTCAAATTTTATAATTTGAACTTGCAATCTTCACTACCCTAAGATTCTAACAAGTTCAAATTATCAAATTTTAAAAAGTCTTCAGCCCGAATGTAATATGTATTTTTGGGGTTGTCTGGTCAAATCTAGAGGGTTTCTCAGATTTTACAGCAGAATTTCGAGGGGTTCTCAGATTTACTGCAAAATCACCAGAAAACATATATATTTACCTAAATTATAAAAAACAATATTAAAAAAATAAAAGAAATTAACATATTAACATAACAAAATATTGTATATGCATTGATAGCTGTATTTCCGCAATACCATGCATACTTTCTAAAAGTAACATTAATTTGTTTTCCTTTTTTTTATTATTATTTTCAGTTTTACAGGATTTTAATTAGAAAAATTGATATTAAAATGTATGTATGCGGTTCATTGATAAAGACGAATGAATGTTAGTCTCAGAATTTCTAAATGTTTTTAAATCTTATGTGGTCATGTCTAACAACTACATAATAATGGTATGGACCAATCTGACAAACTGAAATCGACTGTTATTAAATATACAGGAAGGAAAAAGAAACGCATAATCAAAAAATTGTCTATACTACATTAGTATATACACCTAATTCCGCGTAAAATTCCAGATATATTACAACGTGTTTTGTACAAAAAGGGGCTACAACTAATTACAGAAAGGACAACACTGTCATGAAGTATACCTTTTAATCAAAGTATACTTTGTTACACGAAATCATAAATGTTGAAGTTTTGCTTGAAAAGTCAAGCCATTTCAGTATTGTGTTTAATGTTAAGAGATTGCAACGTTTAAAGCCTAAGTTTGCTCACCTGTTTGAGCCAAATGCGTATTCTGCCGATAATGAAACTTTAAAGGGGTAACCATGGGTGAGATCGGTGATGTTTGAACCTTCTCTCTGAAAGGACATGCATACTGTCGCCCTGTACCATTTGATTAACAGTAGCATATTAAACATAAAATATATAGCGGAAATACCCATTATGCGTTTCTTTTTCCTTTCAGTATAACAGGACATAGCAGGAATAGTTTTACATTAAAAAAGACGTTTCGTGAATCAGACAGACACATATGGAAATACGTAATGTAACATTCGAAGAAGTTGAAAAAGCAATAACCGTAAATAGACCGCCAATTTCTAGACATGCGATTGAAATTATATATAACTTCCAATTAGACTGGATCAAGATATTGTGTTATGGAAATGTGTACCATGAACAGATGCAATATGCAAACAATCAGTCACATTTATGTTTACAACATAATTTGCTTGTTTGGGCAAAGCTTCAACTAAATAATAAGACTTACGTGAACAAATGCATCTACATACTTCATACATAGAGGATCTTACACAAATATTTGTTTCCTACACGATTGTTATGTTGTTTTTATTACATGAAATGAATTGACTTAGTTATTCACTAAAATAAGGAGTAATCAGAGATGATTTTATTACAAAATACAACTGAAATTCTACTAACCATGTAACGTTTTTATCATGCAACTGTTTTAAATAACATAATGTACCTGAAAAACAATGGAAACGTACGGTTGCCGTCAAGATAATTTGTCAGGGGAAGTAACTTTGGTAAAACTCGTGTCTATTTATAGTGAGAATAAATGCAAAACACTTTCTTGTGATCATTTATTGTATTTCTAAATTGATAAGCATAAAACATATTTTGTATTTGTGTAGTTTAGATGGCTGATTACTGACTTTTTAAGTCATCGAATAATAGGCTGGTAGCCGCTAGCATAATACAGCAGATATTAGGTAAGTAGACAGTAGCTGTATTTGTATAGTAGAAACATTGCATGATAAATAGAAAATAACCAAAGCAGCAGTACCATTCTAATAAATATAATATATTGTTCATAAGTCCTATATAATAAAATATATAGCGGGAAAGAGAACTAACATCTATTTAGTCACAGTTTGTGTATTGTTTAAATAACATTTCCAGTATTGTCTTGTCGTGACCTAAATGGTTTATTCTCTTGTTGGAAGGCGGTATGTGATGTCATATATCCTTGGAATTAGATTGTTTCTATGCGTATTTGGTTGCGTGGTCCTTGAATGCTACACTTCCCATTCGACGTTAATATCTTCGTTTTTTAGACTTGTATGAAATAACAGCGAGGTTATGGTTTTTAAATTGTCAGCAAATATCTACATTGTCAGTGTAGCCCTTTTGAGAGTGTGTTTTTGAATATGTGTAGACGAACACACTGGCATTATCGGTTTACGACAACTTTTTGAATATTTGAATGAACTTTCTAAATCTATGCTATTGCCTTCAACCTTTACATTTGTTAAGTTTAGTTAATTTCGTTTTTACACCTATGTTTTTAAACTGTGATTTATGTTTTTATTATTCGGTATATTTCGATGAAATTTTGTGTGAACATCAAATAAAGATGTAATGAAAAAAAAATCATGCTACAATTGTTAGTTCTTTCTTATAGTTTCAGATTTTGCAGGAAAACAAAGTGGATACTTTTTATTCTCGCTGATTATATATATAAACTGATCAGACCTGTTAACCAATTATCAGGAACCTCTAACAAGGTTTTCTCCGTGATAACTTGAAGTTGCTACTACCGACTACCATATACGGATCTGTTTAACAGGACTCCCTAACGAGATTTGCTCCCGATAATCTGAGTGTTAATTACAATTAAATTACAATTAAACTTATTTGATAATCAGGAACCTCTAACGAGGTTTTCTCCTGATTCAGAGAGATACGACCCTAATGGGGACTGGATACCTATCACTCAAGTCTAGAAGACACACTAACAGTGTCTTTATGGCCAGATACTTACACAGTATTCGTTGGCAATTATGAATAGGTAAATTAATTAATATATCAGATACTAATATAAAGAAAATGGCGCCAAATATTCTTCAAACAAATATCATAGCAAGTAAATCAGTAAATGACGTATGCCCTTTAAATAAATAAACAATGCATGAAAACATAAATAATAACCTGTGGTATTTCAAAAGCAAGTGAACACAATTTAAATATTATCTCCCTGTATGGTAAGCTAATATACAGTAAATGACAATTCTACTACATCAGCAAAAATGTTAACTAGTTCGATGTCGAAAGAAATAATTTGGCACGCGTTGTTTTCTATAATAACCTCTCCTAAGGAGGACACCAACGTAACAATAATACATTCAGTTTCGACATCCAAGTTGCATACCGGATAATGCGTTCATTCTATAGTACATATGGTTCTAAAAGCCATGGGGTTGGTCTTAAAATAGTCAAACTACCCATACAATTTTTGAAATTATTTATCATGGACAAGACTTACCATCAAATGGTGATTTTAAAGGAATATATATTTAACATCGACACGAATCTTTTAGATCTTGAGTTAAAGGTGTCCTAAAACAATATCGTCTTCAACATCCTTGTTATACCATATGAGGTAATAATTATTGGTAAGGAAAAAGAAGTAATTGGTAAGGTCCAAACAATCTTGATTACGTCCTAATAATTTGTATTGCAAAGATATACCCTATATTTTTATAATAAAGTTTCCTAGACTATCAATTTTGTTCTTATACTAATGCAATTTTCAGAACAAATAATACCGCCCCCTCTCGGTCCCCATGTTTGTATACTGAAAGGAAAAAGAAACGAATAATCAAACAATTGCCTATGCTACACTATTATACATACATTTAATTCCGCGTAATATTCCAGATATATATCATCTTGTTTTGTATAAAATGGGGCTACAGTTAATAACGGAAAGAACAACTCTGTCATGTAGTAGACCTTTTAATCAAAGTATACTATGTTACTTGAAATTAATAAATGTTGAAGTTTCGCTTGAAAAAGTTAAGCCACTTCAGTATTGTGTTTAATGTTAAGATATTTCAACGCTTAAAACCTAAGTTTGCTCACCTGCTTGAGCCAAATGCGCATTATAAAGATAATGAAACCTTAAGGGGTAACCATTGGTGTATTCGGTGCTGTTTAAACCTTCCCAGCTAGCATGCTAACGTTGTACCAACGTTGGCTCGACGTCAGCTGCAACGTAAGTTTGTCCAGCTGCCCCAACGATGCAGCGACGTTGTCTACAACGTTGGACCAATGCTTCAACTTAACATTGTACAACAACGTCGCCCCAACGTTATCTTTTCCAGTCTTTAACATTTTAATTTAATTTCTTTCTCATGCATCGATCGTGCTGTTGTCCAACTTTTAAGGATGGACAGTTACATTCACTTCGAGCTGCATGGTGGACATGTAGCGAACCTGTTCTGTTTCATAAAGAACAGTTTTATAGTCGTTTTGGCATATCGTGATATTTGTATACATTTATTATAACTTTAAAACTGGTTTCTTTATATTGATATATTCAGTATGTTTATATAGCTATTAGTTGAATTATTTATGTATATATAGAGTTAAAACACATTTAAACAAATAAAATTAGTCATCAACAAGGGAATATATGTTTATATAAAAAGATAATTACGTCCCTTTATGTCCAATTATGTCTTAACCCGACGTTGCACCGACGGCTTATTTTCGACATCGCATCAACGTTGGCCAACGACGTTGTCTACAACGTTGAACCAACGTTTAAACAACGTTGGCCCAACGTTGAATGAAACGTTGTTGTACAAAGTTAGTCTAACGTTGGCCCAACGTTGTTTCTACAATTTTGTTTGTAGACAACGTTGGGGCTACTGGACATAATCACGTTGGCCAACGTAGCTGTACAACGTTAACCCAATGTTGTTGTACAACGACGTTGGGCCAACGTTGTTGTTCAACTTTAGCCCAACGTTAAAACAGACGTTGGACCAACGTTGGTACGAAGTTAACATTTTAGCTTGGTTGCATTTCGTTGGTTTTTACAGCTTTTCCAACGTTGTATAGACGTCGTTCCAACGTTTGTGTGAGACCGCAATCTTACGCCGAACTTCACTGTTTGCCAACGTTTTATCGACGTCGCAACCACGTCTAATGTCCGACCGCAATGCTACGACTTATTGCCAACGTCGATCCAACGTCAGCATGCTATCTGGGTTCTTCCTGAAAGGACAGGACTAATGTCGCCCTGTACCATTCGATTAGCAGTAGCATATTAAGTAATAGGTAGAGTCTAGTCTCAGCGAGTTGGCTTCAACCAAGGAGCTGAGACAGAATCTATCTCTTTTGTAGCATGTTGGTCTAAGTAACACTGTGACGTCATAGTGACCTAAATTAAAATATCTGGTAGTTGTAGTACGGTATAGCCAAGCCCCTTTAGTTACCCTAAATTAAACGATTTAATGCTCTGCATTCATCAAAGAAAATGTCACCGAACATGCAACAAACATACCATATATAGCGGAAATACCCATTGTGCGTTTCTGTTTCCTTTCAGTATATATTACATTTTAGAGAAATAAAAGGAACCCCAAATGATCTCCAAAGAAACAGTGGATCCGGCATAGCATTTATTTTATGTAATAGACATTTATTTGGTAATGAAGATATGACAATAGAAATGTAACAAAATGTAAACGATCCCCGCTGGAAGCCAATTTTTACTAAAGAGATAAATAGAAAAGCACAATCACAATTTTCTTTTCAAACTTATTGGACATATTTTCAGAATAAACCTCCGACAGCATTGCGCTTTAACAAAACCCACTGCACCCACACCATATGTCAGGATCAAAACAAATAACGGAATGTGGCACTGCTTTTTATCATAAACATACTCTTGCAATATTTTTAGGTTCTTCCTGTGCCGATTGTCATCATAGTGTTTTTCAAAATGGCGACATCCCATTATAGTTGAACCCCATCTATCGACAAGTTTGAAATAGTGGTGTCAAGTACAGGTTTCGATTGTTTCTATGCTGATTTCTCGCAATACATCATTGTTATCAAGTTTCATCGTTTAAAATTGTTTTCAAATGAAGTCTTGCACGCCAACCAATCAGTTGCTCGCGTTGACTGACGCCACGCAGTTTTCATGCATTCGTACCGCACTTATCCGGTATAAAAAGAAGGAAATGAATATTTAAAGCGATATCTGTAATTTTTAAACACTAGTTTTGATGTTAAACATAAATACGATTAACTTCTGGTCCTGTTCGATTCTAATACAATACAATAACATAAATTTGAAATACGGATACAATATTCTGCGGTGGCCGATAGATGCCATAAGTGCACATTTTGATTTCAATGCACGATGATCAAGGGTTCGATTCCCGGTGGAAGCGAACACATATTTTTGCCCTTTTTTAAAATAAATAAATCAATATTACCTATAATGCTACCAACATTGACCGACGTCACAGCCAATTCATTATCACAGTGTCGTCCATTTGATTCAATTAAGTCTTTAAGTTGGAATTCTAACTTACATAGAACAGAAGAAAGGTTTTGAGGTAAGTGAGAAAGATTACTTTCTATTTAGACGTGAATATATTGCGCAATATAATCAGAAATAGTAAAACATATTTTCGCGCCTACCTGGTTTCGCCCCAATATTTCTATCGCTTATTTGAGCGTTTACTTTTAGAAGAAGTTTAAGCATACAGTCGATCAATTTATCCCACTCAATCGGCCTAAAATTAGGGAAGAGGATCTCAACACCCAAACACAACAGTCGACCTTGAAATAGCACAAAAATATGACGTTTACACCCCACCCCAACCCAAAAATTTCGCTCATAGACAATGTAAACAATTATGAAATGTGATTTTACACACATATTAGGTTAAAGTTTCTTTGGTGACAGTACCTCTGATGGAGTTGAGATGAACATTTCCCAGGGAGCGATTAATTGAATGGTGTTTAACGTCATTTTCCAGCACATTTAAGGCTTTATACACGTATGACTGTTTAATTAAAGTTGATGTTTTGTGGTGGAGGAAACCATCCTCTTTTAAACGGCCTAAACCCTAGCAAAGTTGCTGTGTAGAGAAGATCAAGCAACTAGTACTTATTAAATATCCTTTTTTTTAACAATTTAGATGTGGTGTTGTAATTCACTGTATAAAACCTGTGGGTGGGGTATAAGAACAGGGAGTACGTAGACTTACTCCCCGATGACACGCAAAGACAAATTTTTTTATTTTATTTTGAAACTGTATATATAATGATGTCATCAAATAATTTTCTTTTATAAACATATATATATATGTATATGGTATGACACCAGGGAGTACGTAGACTTACTCCCTGATGACATGCAAAAACAAATTAAGTATTTTATTTTGAAACTGTTTATATAATGATGTCATCAAATAATTTTCTTTTATAAACATATATATATATATATGATTATAAATATCTAATTTTTTAACAATTAAGATGTCATATTCCCCCACCTCCCCCCACCCCCTCCACCACCGCCACGCCGAATCACTGTCTCAAAAACTGAATATGAATACCATTCCCAAACACTTCCTAAATGTTTCCCATGAACTTCCAAATTTGATATAATACAGGACTTTCGAACTTCTTAAATTTGAACCTTAGCGGAAGCCCTCACTTAAGGATCTGACTTTACCTACATGTACGTGTAGCTAAATTTGTACCACTCAACTGCAACCACTTCACAAAAGAGAGACCGGTCCATTACTGCAAATTACCGCCTCATTTCGCTGACCTGCATCTGTGCAAAGTACTTGAGCAGAAATAAGTAGCCTCCAACTTAGCAAAGCAATTGAACTTAAACAACACCATGTACGATCTCTAGCACTGGTTCAGACTGAGAGAGATGTGGGCTTTTGAGACTCAATTAGCCATGTTATTTTATTATCCGGCGAAAAGATGCAGTCATAGAATGCAGACCGACCTAATCATCCATTGTTTTAGGAATTAGGCCTTTGACAAATCCAACCATGAGAAACTTCTATACAAGCTCGGCACTTACGGTGTGACAGGACACAAACAGTTGAAGTCTAAGGCGACAAATCAGACACTATACCAGTTACATCTGGTGTTCCACAAGGTTCTGTCCTCGGACCGATATTGTTTCTTGTGTATAATAATTATTGACGATCTGCCTGAAAGTATCACCTCATAAGCAAGGCTGTATGGTGCCGACACAGCAGTTTGCATAACTATAGAAGACGAATAAACTGTCGAAAACATACTCCAGAAAGACTTAGGCACACTTCAGAGGTGGTAGACTAAGTGGAACATGGAATTAAATATAAATGTGAAGTCGTTAAAGCGACGCATGGTAATCTTGAACTGTTATCAAGAATTCAAATTAACGTCTCGATTTATTTATTCGCTATCATTTTGACTTTTTAAATTTGATTGGTGCATTATAATCAACAGTTCGTAAGAAGATAATGCAAAAACAATTTGCTTTATACTATTTTTATAATTAGTACTAATGATTGAAAAATGCAATCTAATGTAAATTACGGATGTGGGAAGACTAACGGGTTGCCTCGAGTTTATAACAAATATAGATTGCCGTGTGTCCCTTTAAAATAACAAGGTCAAAACAGTCACTTCCCACAAACATACTTCGCTGACATACATTTTATAATAGACAACTGAGAGTGATCGTTACCTTATTGTTGATATCACAAGCAACCTTTCCTGGAACATTCAAATTAACAGGGTACCAAGGCAAACCAAATGCTTGGCTTTGTTAAACAGAGCCCTGTTTCAAATTCCATCTTTCATTTTTATTTCCACTAGTATTTTCCAAAATGAAACTGTTTTTTTCGAGAAACAGAATAAAGCGTGTCCTTTCATATTGTGTTAAAATACACTGAGAATAAGTGTTATTTTGTAAATATGTATGCTATTGTAAATCAAGTACTGAAAGTTCTGAGCGGTGTAGGTTGGTCGAAGAGGATTCACTGTCTAGATCCTTTGTCATGTTGAGGAGGCGTGAAAGGAGCAGAATTCGTCGCATTTGTTTTGTTATATTTTTAATGAAACAGAATGCCATTTATATAAAAAAGCACGTTTTCTAATCGCGAACGTCGTTAACTTTAGCTCATCTGCCTCATTCGTAAATGGGGAATACATTATCAATCTTTTTTTAATTGTTTGGTACTCGGCTTTACTTTAGTAATTCAGTACAAAAAAAATTGATTCACAGCATCAAGTCGGCGCGGCAAAATTGCATTTAAACGAATAAACCAACAGTATAGAGATAACAGAGAATGCAGCAAATAATTGTGGTAGTGCACATTTAAAGTCATTATGATACACTTATTTGGTATTACTGTCATAGCAATTTCAGACCGTATTGTGCCTATACCATATATACCATTAGGATATATTGGTTTAACTGGCATAGGGACTATATACCTTAATTTAAAGGAAGTTATTTAATGGAAAAAAACGCACGAGAGATTATGCTTATCACATAGCAAACAACAAAGGAAATGTGCTGTACAGTACAGTTTTAATTAAACTTATCGTACATGTATTAAAGTACAAATCCAAAGCGTTATTCACTGACAGAACCAAAACGACCAATCGTTAGTCTCTGTTTGGCTACCAAGATTCAAAGTGCAAAGGTCCTAGAAAAAACGAAGAGGCGCGCATCTGCTTGACTTGCTATCTAACAGCCTCCATCCAGCCTCTCCAACAAACAAGTAACACGCGAGTAGTTTGAATAGTCGTTTAACATCCATCGTGCTGCCCCTGGCGTTGGACTTTTTCAAGTCTGTCAGTATTGGACTTTGTGGTCCTGTGGGGTCCCAAATTCTTTTGTTTTGTTTGTATGGTGTTTTACGTCATTTTCAAGACGTATGTAAGGTTATATATGACGGTCGAGGTTTTGTGGTTGAAGCAGACCAGCCACTTTTCCTGGGTAGAACCAGAACTGTACACCTCCCGCCATCCAAAAGAATGTTGCTGGTATACTATAGTTGCAGGCTGAAGAGGGCATTGTATACACACATTCCTTAAGGGAGAATTACCTTTATGTCCTCTAAGCAAAAACATAAGAGAACTAGGTACACACACAAACTGGATTCGTTATGAATACATTGATCAGTGATGAACGGTGCACCAACACATAAATGCGTACATAGCGCCAACATGAATGAACATTCCAGGCCCATTAAAGCAATTATTGCTTCCTGCCATCACTCAAGTATCACCTAAAACAATACAGCGATGATAATGAGCCTTTAATAAACATTACTAAAATGACACAATGACTATGACTTTGTGTGGGTGTTGGGGGAATTTTAATCCTCAGTCAGGAAAAGCAGTGGCAACAGTCTTGCCTGGGAATCACAAGGGGTAAATCAGAGATATGCATTTTTTTTTGGAGTAGTATTTATGTCTCCCCGCATACGGAAACATATTGTTTTTAGCTTGGATGTCTGTCTGGATCTCTGTCCGTCACAAATCTATCTCCACCATATCTCTTGATCCGCTCGAGGGATTTGGAAATAACTTGCCACAAAATGTTCACCATATCGAGACGACGTGCAGAGCGCAACTTCTAATCCACGTCCGTTCAAAGTCTAGGTCAAACTTAGAGGTCGAATGTCATATGCACTATATTTCGTGTTTCCACCATATCTCTTGAACCGCTTGAGGAATTTAGAAATAACTTGCCACAAATGTTCACAATATCGAGACGACGTGCAGAGCGCAATTTCCAGTCACGTCTGTTCAAGGTCAAGGTCACAGTTAGAGGTCAAAGGTCATATGCACTATATTTCGTGTCTTCATATCTCTTGAACCGCTTAAGATATTTTGAAATACCTTGGCAGATATGGTCACCATATCGAGACGACGTGCAGAGCGCAAATTCCAGCCACGTCCGTTCAAGGTCAATGTCACACTTAGGACCTCTATGTCATATGCACTATATTTCGTGTCCACTCCATATTTCTTGAATCGTTTGAGGGATTTTGAAATAACTTGCTTACCATATCGAGCGCAACTTTCAGCAAGGTTGGTTCATAAAGTATGGGGAGAAACATATGTCTTTGTTATGAAAACAACACCGTCTAGTTTAATCAGATTTTAAAGTATCCATGGCAGTTGTCAGGTCAGAATATAAGGGATAGGTATACACGGTACTGGTTGCGATATATCGTATGTACACCAAATACATACAAAATACAAAGACATCCACATAGATGCTACCCTTCCATATATAATCACTAAATGAAAAATGTTTGCCGTAAGCTATTTTCTGCATCTGTTTATACTTTATGTATGAACTAGTTAGGTCTGTAAAATCCAAAGAAGTTTTCCTTGTATAAATCATTAACATCGATTCACGTATGGCTTCACTTCTGTAAAATATACTTGCTTTGGTATTAAGTATCACGTGTATTGAGTTAAATGAACAACTGATAGAAAATATAAAAAGATGAAAAGGTCGAACAGGAAATGTTGCATTCAAGGACAACAAGCAAGCAAAAGACACGTACAGAAACACACAATAATTACAAAGATTAATAAAAGGCAAGATAAGAAATCACAAACATAAAATGGTTGACAATAGAGTCATAGTTTTCAAAATGGCGGATCCCTTGTCCGTTTTAGAACAACTTAATTGGTCATATATGCTTTTTATTATCATCCGATTGTGATAATTATTTCAACTTTTTCCAAGATTTTCACAACTCCGAGTAATAGAGCTTGTTTGACTACATTCCCTTTAAAGCAAACATCGAACGCTACCATCCTTTGAGGATGTAGGTAAATTTAGGTAAATTTACAATGCAGTAATTTGAGTAACTGGTCTTTTAATGAGTTTAACAATATATTTTGAAATGTCATATTATTGAACCATTCATAAGGGTTTTTCCTCGCAGTGACATGAAAATCAGTAATAAAGTTATACAGACCCAGTTGCGTTCTAGTACCCCAAATAAATGCAGAACGAACGCTGAACGAACGGAAAATGGACGCAAAACGAACGCAGAATGAACGTTACACGATCTATATTTTAAAAATGCATTTCGTTCTTTGGTTCGTTTCGTTCGTTTTCAGCGTTCAGCGTTTTAAAAAACGAACGATGAATGCATTTTTTCAAACGCTAAACTCTGAAAACGATCGGAACGAACGAAACTAACGCAACGAAATGAACGAAACGAACGCAACGAAACGAACGAAACGAACGCATTTCGCTATTTCTGATAACTTTCAATATTATCCTTTTGAGTACACAATTGAAGTCTCGATTTGTTTTGCAGTATTTTAATATAAAGATTTATTGAATTGGATTTTATAGTCGCACCAACAGCTAAGGTCATACGGCGACTTTCCAGCTTCCATTGCTGGAGGAAGACCCCAGGAGCCCCTCCGGGCAATTTTCGTGCACGGGCGGGCACCTGATATAAAGAAATTCACTGTGTAAATGGTGTTTTTTAAGCACGATTACACACTTTCATTTTTACTGATTTAAAATAGGAAATGTATTTATTGTGTAGCACAAACTTTATTTTATTTCTTTATAAAACTGAAATATTGTTGGTAAAATCAGACGCCATGTGTTTATATAGTGTCAAAAAATTAATTTTTTAATGAAAATAACAAACCCGGAAAAAAAAGAATAATCATCAATATGCACCACAATTAATGTCAACCAAAGGATACATTCTTCAATATGATCACAAACATTAGTCGCCGACTCGTGGTAAGAATCGCATGACTGGATATCGTGCGTAGTTTAATGATCAGAAATGTTGCGATTGGTAAACGCTGAACGAACGAACGCAAATGCATTTTATCGGTTTGTGCATTTAAATGCACACATTATGTTGCGTTCGTTCCGTGCTTATCTCTATTTGTGAAGTTTTAAGTATTTCAAAGTGCATTAGATATGATTTTAAAGAACATTTAGCATGTAATATTACTTAAACTTGCTAATGAAATTGAGGCCAGGTTTGCCTTCGATAGTATGATAGGAGATGTAAATTGTTATAAGTTAATCAGAGAAAGATTGCCAGACAATGTAATGCATTTTTTACTTTAGTTGAATGTGTATTCATTACGTGGTCCCGCATTAATTTCATTAATCGATGGGAAAGATTATATTAGCAGGATGTTATTTTGGATATTTCGACAATAAAACACATTTAAAAACATGTTTACTGAAAAAAAGCGAAAACCTGTTGAAAATTACATCTTACATGTTTTAATTTTTCCAAAGCAAAATGTTAAGCCGAAATTTTAAGGTTTTATTTCATACCACAGCCAACCCTATTTTCTCTTCTTGGAGAAAGGAGTGGATGGAATGAAAGTTAATACTCTGACCACGTAATGATATTTATATTTATTTCGATAACTTAATAAGAGTTACATGAAAATACGTATTGAAACTGGGCTTCCTTGAAGCAACAAGCACACACAAGATTGAAACGTAGCAGACTCGGCTTTATAGAGTCTGTTCATGAGAGGTAATATAAGTGTACCAACTTTCCCGTCCACTATATGCTCTATTCTACGTTGAAGCTGCAGATATTAAGCTTGATGATCCTAAAGTACTAGTAATTAATACAACTAATGCTTTATAGAACGGAAATGTTTAACAACCGCCACACGACAACAAACATATATTAGTGTAAATGTCAATAAATACTGAAAAGATGAGCCGTGAAAGAAACAAGACGGAAAGGTAGCTGACTCGGATTTATTTAGACATGGGATATAGTTTAAATCAAAAGAGGATTTTACATACTTGTATAGTATTATGATACATAGTCAACAAGTTTGAGGCCTAGCATATTCACTAATAATTGTTTATATAAAAGCAAGCACTAAGAGTATGTAAACAAATAAATACATATTTAGCACATA
This sequence comes from Cyrtodaria siliqua, assembly GCA_037043455.1. Taxonomy (NCBI): domain Eukaryota; kingdom Metazoa; phylum Mollusca; class Bivalvia; order Adapedonta; family Hiatellidae; genus Cyrtodaria; species Cyrtodaria siliqua. The sequence goes on along the minus strand of JAWPHD010005346.1, from coordinate 76,084 downwards.
CTGGTAATCAGGATCTTAAAATATCTGGATTGACATACTTTATTACTTTATTTAAAAAAAATAATATTATCATGATTATAAGTATTTTTTTAATTTACTTTGACTGTGAAACATGGCTATATATGAAGGTCAAACAATATATGTAAACACCGTATCCAATACAATGTATATACTATTTCTAGTCTTCTAGTCTTATAAGCGAATAAATTAATATGTCATTTTTGCATTTTCGCAAATGTGTAATTCATATTGTACTTTAACAAGTTGCATACATGGTGAACAAAATCAGCTATTAAGAGTAAAAACAAACAATATTCTTCTCAGAATTCTTCTCTAATTGTTTAATAAAGTTATATTTAACGTAAATACTTTCAATGCCATAGTGTATCAAGCGTGTACAAAAGGCAAACATTATAATATTTGATCATTCTGTTTGAATTATACATAATAATTGAGCAATGCACTGTATACTTTGTGAATTCAGTTGTTATGATAACTGTTAGGTCAGCGCTGTAGATCTATTTCATTGTCTGGTTTCATCATAAGATGAACAAAGGTATTGAAACATCAATCATTTTTTCATCGTTGTTATCAAAGAAAACCTCAAATTACATTAACAATGCATTACATTATTCTCGGGTGTATAGCACAAGATACGAGTTTATTTATCGTTACTGTATGGCATTAGAGTGTTGCACGATAACGGAGCTTTCTAATTTTAAAAGCTGTTTTACATATTACTTCATACGAATATGAGAAAACTTCGTACAGTTTCACGAAGATTGGTCCAATAAGTCTTAAAGGGGATACATCAGGCTTTGGGCCTACTTTGTTAAAAAACATAATTAAGAAATAATACATATGTACGTGTATTTTATAAGTGAATAATATACAGTTAGGATGCGTAGTAATTAAATCACGAGTGCATTAGCACGAGTGATTTAATTACTCACATCCGAACGAATAACTGTATTTTATTCACCGATACAATACAGGTATTATTTCGATTCTAACACAACAATAACCCCATTGTTTACGCTATTTTTGGGGCACTAATATATTATCTCGGATGTCAAGGTAATCAGGCTGCTATGTTTACCGGCTGTTCCATTGGGCACCCCCGTTTGCAAAGTTCTGCGTTTCAATACACTAGTAGTCACGTGACAAACAATTAAGTCATTGCTTACGTCAAATAGATTGCGCTGTATGAAACGTTCTCAGCTTGTTCAAGATGCTTATTAATTTTAAATGTACTGATGCATATGATGGGTTTATAACGGGGGCGTGCACGGTTTGGGAGCATGGCAAGTTTGTTGTAATAAACATTTCATTAAAATTACTGTTGAGTTTGTCTTCGTGACGTATATTTACCAAGTGACGTCATGTAATGCGGCGCTTCCAATGGATAAAATATACGCGAGGGATTAATGGCACAGCTGTATTTTATTGTAGAATAACATACAGCTGTCTCTCTTCTTTGTGTATATGAAAGACTGCGGAGGTCGTGTTAGAATAACGTATAAAATATGATATATGACAGGATACCCCACCCTGTCACATTTTACGAAGACCGTGCAGACCAGTCCAGAAATACCATATGTGTACGCTGATCATCAAGCAAAGGTGCTACTTGTACGTTATTTACGAAGCTACATGGCAGTGTAGTATAGGAATATAAAAAACGTATAGAAAGCCACAAAGCAAGTACTCAATAACTTGGAAGACACCATAGCAACAAGAGAATAAACCACTAAGGCATTTTATGTGTTAGCATTTTATTCACGAGGACTGTTCGCAAAATGTTTAGACAGGTGATGTCCCCCAACAACTCAAGTATATAACCACATAATGAAGTGCAAACTTTAAAAATATTTTGGTGCAGTATAATGTTTACTAGTAAGTAACCAAATTAAAACATTTGTTTTTCTTCTGAATTTGTAGAAAATGCAAAGTTTCTATTTTGAATTAGATTTTTTTGTTTGCTCAAACAAATATGTATTAGAGTAGCGACACATACATTTTGCGCTTCTACAAGGTCATGCTTTGTATTAATGCATGTTATGTTTTCATACTGTTAGTTTGTTTCAACAAGTCAACAACATTTTAAAATTTAGCTACATAGAATTTCAGCATAGTTTATAGACAAAAGTCAAAATGGCATATCTTAATGTTATTGTAAATTCAATATATGTATGTATATTATATTAATTATATATTTGACAATAGCTCACGATACATAGAGGCGAATTTGTTTTACCTTTAGCATTTCATTTCTCTTACCGTTTTCGTAAATGGTATTAAACTGTGTTTAGATGGCGTTTGTCGCAACAATATTTAGAACATACTTTCATGGAATCTTGTCCAAAGGTCTTGGCAGTGCTGATTGATAGTAAATGAATTAAATAATTGAATACTTCTCAGTGACTCAAATAGGCCTTGAGCCAGGTTACAAAAGTTTCGATATCGCTACCAACTGAGGTGGCAAATTTTACCATTATCTTTTAGGAAAAAACAATATCTGTAGATGACATTTTGCTATGATAGCTGTCTGGAACGCGTAGCTTATACTATATTAATTTGAACTACAATAGGTGTATCATTGCCTGGCATAAACATTTGGATGTTTATTTTTGCACATTTATATTTTTTGACAATTGTTAATATACTTTTGACTTATGCAATTAAGTTTATAATTCATATTAGTTGAATAAAAAATGAATAAGCTTTCTCAGCATTGCATTCCGCTTAAAATCACTACTTTACTTTAAATTGGAAGTAAACTTACCCCACCCACTATTGGCACATTTTTATACATTAAGATTTAGTAAATATTTATATGTATAACATTGAAAAAATCACTAATTTACAACTTTTCTACGATGATTTTATTATGTTATGAATTAGGATTTGTTTTGATATATTATTAATGAAAGTATGTACTATGCAACCTTCGTGCCTTTGCTTGAATATATAAGTTCAGCAAGAAAGAGGATACACGCATCGAACAGGAAGTGCAAGTATTCCTCAGAAACAATTGCAACATCCCTATTATTTTACTTTTCTGATATATATTGAAAGGAAAAAGAAACTCGACACGGGAATTTCAGCTATATATTATATGTGCAGTATTCTGCTGTTAATCGACTGGTACATGCTACGTAAGATCTTTCCTTTCGGAAAAAAAGACAAAAACAACACGTAACACAGCAAATAGTATTCCTGCAAAATTCAGTTATTGAGTACTCGTTTGGCTCAAGCATTTGAGCAAACTGAGGATGAAACATTTTGCAAACTATTTACGTTAAATACAGTACTGAACTAGCTCAATTTTCAAAGAGTGAATTCAGCATTCATGAATTTCTTGTTACAACGTGTACTGTGATTAAAACGTCTACAACATCACAGTAGTGTCCTTTCTCTAACTAACTAAAACTTTTTTTTACAAAACATCTTGCACAAAAGACAAAAACAGTCCAATGAATCTAGATAAGGGAAATGTGAGTGTGTTCGCTTTTTATAAGTCCATTCTAGGTGTATGCGTTATTTAATACGTATTATGATTAAGCCGTGTTGAACATATAATAAAGGCACGAAGCAATAGTTAACACAGGCAAAACAAAATCAAGTTAGATGTCTATTTGAATGCTTTTTAATTGTAATTTATGTCTATTTTAACGATGTTTAACACAGTTTGAATTACCCGACCCACATACATCACAATAAAGAAGTATGCATATTGACAACTATTATATGCATTTGCACGGAAACATCGAAGTAGAAGGGAAATACATAGACTACTGTACTAATTACTAACCATGGCAAGCAACTATTTGTTAGAAGTGGTGTAGTTGTTACAATAGTACCTTCGTAACATTTTCTTTGCATTTTATTATAGTCATAACCTATTTTTGTGCATGCAGAAATAGTGCAAACTGAATGACAATTACCTAAAAAATATCGAAAGTTTATTGCGACACTGACAAAGGCTATAATACATGGTCTATGTACTGCCTAAGCATCTCCATGGACGAATTGTTAACGAAGTTGCGTTTTAAACTTTCGCCTATCACCGCTGCGGTTTTGAATCCCAATGGGAGCTCGACTTGTAAGTGAGGAAGTGTCGATTCTTACGGATGGCATGAGGTATACAGTACTGGTTCTACCCAGAAAAAGTAGGTGGTCTGCCTCCGCCACAAAAATCGACAGTAATATATGAACTTACAAGTGTTTAAAATGACGTAAAACACAATACAAACAAACAAGGTACTGCCGTAAACTATCCCGCATTGATCTCCATATCAGTATTTCCTTAATTTTTGTTGTTGACAAAAAATATACTTATATCTTTGGGTTGAAGATGCACTTCCAAAGAAACAGAATTGAACTCAATATTCATAAAATCAATAGTACATAATTCTAACCATCCTGAAGATGGCATGGACAAAGAGATCTTATATGCCTTATATATGCACATCCCATAGCTACGCATTGATTGGTAATACAAGTTAAGTGCAAAGTCGTGGGATAATAAAAGATAATTAATATTACTCATATCACGTTTAAATAATTGTATTACCTAACATTACATTATATAATAAGCATAAGATATAACATTGACGTTTTTCAAAACAACAACAACAAAAAATAATATGCTTACACATAAGGATCGGTACAAAACTACGTTTACTAATAAGGATCGGTACCCAGGATATCGGGATTGTACAAAATTGAATATTTGAATACTCAGAAAAATATGTCTGACATACCGGTATTACTATAATAGAATGGCTTTCTTGGTAGTATTTTGTGCGAATTAAGGGTGTACATTTGTAAAACAAACAACTCAAAATGTCCTTAGGTTTTTTGATCGTATTTTATAGATTTGTTTATTTTTTGACTGCAACTGCTTTGGTTATTCAGTAAACTTATGGATATATTCTGAGATGTTTCTAATTAAATATTTACAAACACATTTAAGTATATCGTTTATTATTTTTCTAGGTGTTGTCTTTATTGTTAAAGATTTCCTTTTTGATGGGATATAATTTTGTTTACCTGTCTTGTCAAGAAGGGTTAATAGCGAGGTTGTGTACACATAACATCAATTTAAGTTAACCAATAGGCCGTTTTGCCTACTGACCGTTTCAAGTCGCGTGTGCACCCTTTATGTTTGTATATTGTCCCATTCACTGACTATTTAATATGATTTATTTTTTGTTTTAGTTTGTTTTATAGTGTTAACCTACGGTGCAATTGCGTTTGAAAACTCTTTATATAGGACTATTCTTCTCATTTTATGTATATATAGATGCTGACAATGCTGCTGACAAAGCTACAGTAGTCAACTTTTTTTATCCAACGCTTCATGTGAATAGGTCCATACATTGTTTTCCCATGACAATGCAGCAGTCTCCTTTGTGGTTTTATTGGGTGGATTCATAAAACATGGGACTTTTAAACATCGTTGTAGCATGGTCACAGACAATTCTCTTTGTTCAGACACAAGTGTAAATCGTTTAATTGAAAATAAGACCTGTCAGAATAACTGTGAGAATAACAGTGAGAATAACAGTTAGAATAACTGAAATAGAGCTACGCCCATCTCGATGTTTAAATGAACCAACTCAATGAAACCATACTCTGTCTATTACTTAAACTAGACATTTAGTTACGATAACGGTTTCAATTGTTTTAATTAATTTTGGTCTTTATAATGTTATATCTCATCAAAAGTCCCATAATGATGAATATTACTTTTCTTAAACCTAACTAAGAAGTGATTTTATGAAAAAAAGTGTACAACTGCAAGTAATAAAAAAGAGGCCAAAGGGCCTAGACTCGGCATCGCCTCAAAGTGCTCACGTGTTCATGAAACAACTACAACAGCATTTTCTTAATCTAACTCTATGTAAAACTGTGACAGGCGTCAAATTTTACCCCAATACCACCATTAAAGGATCATAAGCTGATAATACATGCAGAATATTAGACTATTAGCTCATGTAGTTTCATAGGTTTGTAAAGGCTTTACTTTAATGACTTTACTCACAGGTCACCTGACGAAACTTGAGTCAATGGTCCCCAGTTGGACACAGTTCGTAGAGAACGATAAGCTTATACTACATGCAAAATATTACATGTCTAGCTCTGGTAGTTTCAGAGAGGAATGTTTTTAAACATTTTTATATATAGCTCCATGTACATTGTCACCATTTTAGCAATTTCATACGAGCATGATTAAACATAGTTGCGTGACTGCGTTTTCTCAGTTCATCAACATGGATAAAATATATACTCACGGGCAATGAAAACGCACCACAAAAGAAATTCTTTTGAAAGTTAGAATTTGAGGCATTTTGGACAAAATATATGATTCAATCTATATAACGAATTGACATTGAACATTATTTACGTGCACATCTGGATTTAGTGCATTCCACATTTATTGGTTGTTATGAACTGCACGTGCATTTGCGAGTTTCTTCAGCACAAAAGAAATCATTTTCTCGGAAACATTCATTGCATAATACTGTCAGAAGTAAAACAATACAAAAGCCAGTAAAACTAATTGTAATTTATTTTGAGACAGATTATTGCAGCTTGAAATTTAATGGAACCGTTTTATTTTGACACAGTGTTACATTCCAAGATAACTGATTGTCATAAAAGTCTACAAATAAACATGTAAGACAAGTTCGGTATCAGGAAGTAATACTTAAAAAAATGAATAATTGGTTCATCAGTTTTATTTTTGCAAGTAATCCAACATGTCCAACAGCATACACATATGGAGTTAATGGTGCATTTTCATTGACCGTCAGTATATGGACCTAAATATAAGTTGCATTAAATGGACACACGGCAATCTTGATTTTTCAAAAACTCACGGCGTCCCGTTAGTTTTCCTCTTAATTTGCATTTGTTCAATCATTCATATTAATTGTTAGAATAGTTCAAAGCAAATTATTTTTGCATATTACTAACTTTTTATAATATTGCACCAGTAATATATTTAAAAATTTGGTAAAATAGGGAAAGAAAGTTGAAATTTCATTTTTTTATTTAATTATATGCAAGCAGTTTTAAAGTCAAAATGACGCAGGATAAGTAAATTGAGGAGCAAATTTAAATGTTTAAATAAAACTCAAGATTGCCATGTGTCCCTTTAATATACATATAATGAGTATTGCACTCTCGAGTGCATGATAGTTTTTCATAACTGCATGATAACCAAGTCTGGGTATTAAAGGGACACACGGCAATCTTGAAGTATTTTAAAGTCTCGATTTATATATCCAGTATCATTTTTTACTTTTACCCTGGTAACATTTAAATCAATCAAATTTTAATATTCACTATTTCGTCTGATTGTACTATAACTTTTAATATAGTATGCGTGCAATAATATCAAAAATTAACAAGCAAAGTTTTACGCAAGCGTAAAATAGCTGCCGAGAGAAAATAGCATATATCTTGGTAGGGACTGGACACGAAGTTTAACATAATAACATATCAAGTCACGGGTGTTAAAACAATATTAACAAGATAATGTTGACGTAAACACGCCAGGACCGTGTTTTTTTATTACCAGACACATTCTTCCCGAGTTTTACCATCAGTTGTTCCTACCAAACATTTTGAATCAAGGTAGGCGATCTCGCTTCTCTCTGTTCAAATACCGTGATCTGCCTTACATACTGATTACAATTCAACATTGGACCACGACGTGCTAGAAGTACACATCAGCACAGAAATACAAGTGTTCACATGTAAGGGATGTGCGTTAACGTGTGCATTACAACAGACGTCCCACTGCTACCATGTGTAATTATAAGAGTGTGTTATCAAAGTGAAACACTCAAAGAAACTGTTCATTGCTACCTTACCATTACATGTGCAATTATGAAAACCATATAGGCAGCGAATAGACCCATCGACTAGTGTATAACACAGCGGTATTTACGAGAATAAGGCATTATAAATAGTTATTATTCCGTAAAAAGGTATTATTCCATTTAAATACAGATTTGCACTTATTCCATTCCAATACTTGCGTTTCATTCAGTTTCATTATGCTCCGTAAAAAGTCCCGGACGTGAAGATCCCGGAAATATTGCCGCATTCTACACTTAAGTAGACTGCTCTACGAAAACGTCATTTGAGGCAATAAAACGGCAAGCTTTGAACATTGAAACATATGTGTTTATACCATTCAAGTTTTTTAGACGGGTTCTCTAGGAATTGAAGTTGTAATGCATGATTATTGTCGGCTACATGATTCACAGTCTGTTAACCATAGACATATTCTAAAGCTATATAAGAGTCAGCTGCGTTCGGCAGCTGAATAATATGCAAAACCAAATGGCTAAAGGGTGCCCTCTGGTGACGATTTAGCGTGATCTGCGCATATTTTCGCGCAATGCGTATGTGGATGTTGTAAAAAGTGGAAAGATGTTCCAAAATAATTAGTCATACATCTTTGATACTTAGTATACATGTTCAGAATCATGAACCCCACACATGATGTAGGTTCGATAATTATAGTTTATTATAAGTCAGTTTTCATATCAGCCACTGTATCATCCCTGAGACCCTATATGTGCTCGAGGGCTTTAGCCTCGAGATATAATTCCTACACATCTGATCTCTAAACTTTGGTATATTGTGCGACATACCAGGGTTAGGGTTTGATTTATTCGTAATAATTGTGCACACTTTACCACAGTATTGAGATAATATGGGCAGGAATTATATCATGAGGCCTGAAAACACGACATGCTTCTGATTGACAAACTGTTGTATATTGTGTGATATATCACATTTAGAGATATATCATTTGGACTTGATATAACATTGTGTTAACGTTAATTTTAATTCTAACATGGCAGATGCTATTTTCAGTATACAGAAACAAATACAACAGTCGGATAAAATATACCATACAAAATGAATTGGGCGGGGTAAATCAACATCTCTTTTAATATATTTTGGTCATATTGTATATATTATATACTGATACACTGTTTGTAATTCAATTAGATGTGATGTGTGTATATCAGGTGCAATGTATGCCAGTCATTTAAATGACTTTTGATATAATAAAATAAAACGAAAGCACATATATCTATCTTTTTCTGTAATAAAATGATGAGTCTTTAACATTTATAATTGTTAACTCTTTTAGATGAACACCGACATATACTTTTTATCACATTTATTTGATAACCTTATAATTCTCTATTATATACCAGTTTATTACAAATTTCTTGTTATTATTTCTATAAGTTTGTCTTCCCCAAAATGTTCCAAAAATGCATTTTTTGTGTTTTTTTTTGTTTCATTAGAAGGTGTGATGAAACTAAAAATTTCAAAGATATCTCCTATTTTTTTATCATTTTAAGGGTTTTCTTACTTTTGTATTAATACCTGTTTAGCTTCCCATAACTTTTTTTCATTTGCTTCTTTTTTTATCTAAAATAGTGGGTGATTTCTAAAGCCATATCCAACTTTCAGCTGCTTCTGAATTTAAAACCCCACTTTGGGCTTTTGGGGTGTTTTAAATTAATAAATATTAATATTGCTAAAAAGTTAAATCACCAACACATCATTGTTTTTCCAGAAACTACCTAGTAATATGTTCGTCTTCATAAAAAAACATGGAAATTAAAAAATTCTTGTTATACTGATATTCACCAGAGGGCACCCTTAATAAAATTCTTATAATTAACATTCATGATTTAACAGATGCAACTAATGTAGAAAAACTAACGGGACGCCGCTAGTTTTTAAAAAATCAAGATTGCCACGTGTCCCTTTTGAAGGTTGTTCAGAGTTAGCAGCTATGACAAGTTTTCATGAGATTCTATCTGTCTGACATACATCTAAACGGCTATAGTATTAACGTTTTTATGACCATTATTTTAGGTTGATATATGTTTTTATTACATTATTTATAATAATCCGTATAATTTTTCAATAAAAAAACAAAATTGCACATACGCTGAAAAATGAGGGAATGGAAAAATCAATAGACAGAAATGGTTAAGAGATAGATATGTAAATCAAATAGTGTTTACCATAGGCAATGTTAGCCTAAGCTATGTGCGCTTTCTCTTGCGTAGCTGTCTACTTTTTAACAATTATATTCCTCCTGCAAATATGACAGTTTCAGTATTTTCTTTGTAGGGCGTTACTTGAATTTAAATTTCGTTCCCATTTAACATACGACTTCTTAAACGGGTTGGATGCAATACTTGATCAAGTATAACATTACTTAAAATACTATTCATTTACAGTTTTATAACACGTTAAAATAAACATTTTCTAATTCTGGAGAAATACAAAGAAATTAAATGCCTGATAATGCACATCAAATAATAATTATACACAACAAAACAAACCAAAAATAAATAAATAAATTAAGACAATTTACGTTTCAAGTATTCATTACAACAAAAACACGTTGCGAACTCCCATAGATAGACATGTATCATATTCAATTTTGCCTTTGACCATTAACAGACAAAATGGCTAATTAAAAATTAGAGACTCCAAGGTTGGAATTAAATTACGATGTATATGAGTAGAATAATTATATGCACATTAATATACTGATGGAAAACAGTTGTTTTAGATGCAATAATACTGTATACAAGATATACTGACATGTTGGGACTTTTCGAGCTTGACCCCTACGTTCATTTATTCGTTACTTCATTAAGATGTTCGACTGTTATTGATGTGCGTTTAATAAAATATTGTGTCTATGGCAGTAGTTTCTTGATTTTACAACCACAAATGTATTATTTCCATGGTGCAACAAACATTTGCTTAACTTTTTTCCCTCAGTATAGCAGACACATAAAGACATATCCAACGTCGCTTAGATGGGTATCCACACATTTCCACTCTTAGTTTAAACTCATTTATTTTACATCGATTGTAACGAAAGCTCGTTAAATTTGTTTTAATAATCTCTGATATATTCCTGGGTAAACTCAGTTCTAAGCAAATGCAGATAAAGTGTTTTGTTCAAGGAAACACGACACATATGGTCATGGCGGGGATCGAACCAACGAAGTTTCTATCATGTGTCCAACGCACTACCACAAAACGACAGCGGTCCACATCCACTACAATAGGCGGCATTGTAAGGCATATTTAAAACTAACTAAGTACCGCCTTATGATATCAGTATAGTGCCTTTCAACAATAGATACAATATAATAGTTCCTGATACGCAGCCTTCAGAACCTCTGCTCCCAACTAAATTACATTTTGTTTATTTCGATCATTGCTTTCTTGTTTAAGGCAAAGCATTTTGTTAGAAACTGGGACCATACACCGCTGACCATAGAATGGTGTGAAAATATCTCATTGAAGATTCCATGACCACGGTCACATGTATACTATCTTTGTAATGTCTAAAATGTTTATACTTCTGCCATTCTAACTTTGACTTCTACTCAGCCCGGGGCTAGAGGGCGTGAATGGTAGCAACCATTTTTCACTACCGTTCATGAAAAGTCTCAGTCACACCAAGATTGCAGTCTGTGTTATATTTGTCGTGTTCGGCGATTCCGAATTCCCCTTTTTTATGTCTTTTTTCCCCATCATTCTGGCACATATCAACATTTCCCATTCAATATACATATGTATTTAACATAAATTCTAGAAAAAGTATCTATATTTTGTATTAAGACATAAATTAAGTGTACACTTACCTAGTTATGTAAATATTATACCCATGGATATATAATCAATGCGCGCACATTATTGTCTAATTATTGTCATGATTGTTGTAATAAAGAAAATTAATTTTAAAAGCATCCAAGAACCTCTTAAAGAAGATAAAATGTAAATGTATTACTTATTTCAATAAGGATGTTAAAATTGCTACTGATTTATTTGTCATCCGCAAACGATGCATTCACATATGTTCAACACGCATATCGGTAAAATTAATAGCAGTTTACAACATGATATGCGAATGTACAATCGACATTAACATTAAAAACAGTTTAATGATAATGTATGCATAGATTATGTCTAAATAAAGAGCAACTCCTGTTTTGGTCGATTGCAGTGACCGAGCTGAGGCATGTTGCCATGACGGGTTTGATAAATTACAAACGGATCATAAAAATACTTTGATGATCAGTAAACTTTCCTGTTCGAGTTTTATATCCGTTTACAGGTAAAACCGTATTGAAAAAGATAGTGGAATGAAGTTAAATTTCAGAAATTTCATTAAAATCTGGCCTAAAGGAATCTAGGCAATAGTTAGATTATCTGGGCAATATTTAGCGTTAACAAATCTTACTTTTAGATTATGAATTAATTAGTAGGTACGTGTTTATTCTTGCTATATATTAATATTTCATGTTTTATATCCACTTACAGGTAAAACAATACTGAAGATGATAGTGGAATGAAATTAACTTTCAGGAACTTCATTAAAATCTCGCCGAAAGGAATCTAGGCAATACATAGCTTATCTAGGCAATACTTAGCCTTAAATAAACTTACTTTTAGATTATGTCTGTGATTATATATTAGGTACGTGTGTATTCTTGCTTAAGAAATAATAAATATGTACCTGTGTTTTATCGGTGAATAAACTACAGCTAGGAGTTCGGATGCGTAGTAATTAAATCAGGGGTGCGTTATTCACCGATAAAATACAGGTACGTATTTATTATTTAGATTCTAACAAAACAATAACCTCATTGTTTACGCTATTGTTGGGTCACTATATATTATCTCGGAGGTCAAGGTAATCAGGCTGTTATGTTTACAGGCTGTTCCATTGAGCGCCCCCGTAAGCAAAGTTCTGCGTTTCAATACACTAGTAGTCACGTGACAAACAATTAAGTCAATGCTTACGTCATATAGCTTGCGCTGTATGACGTCAAACGTTCTCTGCTTGTTCAAGATGCGTATTAAAGTTATATGTGTACTGATGCATATGATAGGTATATATCGGGTGTGTGCATGTTTTGGGAGCAGGGCAAGTTTGTTGTAATTAATATTACATTAAAATTACTGTTGAGTTTGTTTTCGTGACGTATATTTACCAAGTGACGTCATGTAACGAGCGCTTCCAGCGGATGAAATATACGCTGGAAAATACTGGAACAGCTGTATTTTATCGTAGAATAACATACAGCTGTCTCTCTTCTTTGTGTATATGAAAGACTGCGGAGGTCGTTTTAGAACATATATTAATATTTCAAAAATGATCAGGTGATTTGCAATTGAGTTCACTACATGACAATTCAAATAATTAAGTTTTATTGCACCTCGCACAAAATCCTAAGAATCTCATTGGATTAGAGCGGTCACATGTTGATCCTCTATTATTCTATAGAGGGTCAGTAGATTTCATAGAGGGTCACTAAAACAATATGAACTACAATTCCGATTCAAAGTTTAAATCATTTGCAAATAGTTCTTTGAGGCGTTAGTAACAAACATGATAAGTAAATTAATAATGTTTTTAAACTGTACCGGTCGTGACGTCAACGTCATGACGTCAAATTGGGCGAACGTCTCAATGATGTTGCCGCTCCATTAAAATGGGTTAAATATCGGCGTTTGCATTTAAAAAAAGGTGCTCGATGCAATAAATCCGTTATTGGGTTTGCTACAGACCCCCTACAGAAATATGTGGGGCCAGCCAGATGTATAGAGGGACTCGGCTATCGGCTCGCCCCTGTAAATCTAACTGACCCTACATATTTCTGTAGGGGGTCAGTAACAAACCCAATAATTAAGTTATGTTTACTCTGTAATAGAGCATAACTTCAAAAAACTATGGCATACTGATTTCCATAGAAATTATCTTCTTAAATTTTAACAAAAAAAGAAACATCTATATAATTTTTTAATTTGTTTTTTCATGAAAAGAAGGGAGGATTGAACTGTGCATGGCATGACGCTATTTTAATATATCTTCCGTAAATTAGAAGAGCAAAATCACTCCAAAATACCACCAAGTAACCTACTGAGGTTGCATGTTCATCACTGTGTTGCATTTGAACAGAGCGATTATCTTGTTCTTCTTTGCTTTCAACTTAAAGCTACAAACACTATACATAAACTAGTACTAACTCATGAATATGAACCAGTCACGAGTGAAGTAGTTTCAATTCGACGAGCAACCAAAATTTCGGTATATAAGCCAGAATCGATCAGTGAAATATCACATTTTATCTAGCCTTTGTGCAGGTAACATTGATCAATACAAGGCTTCCGATCATATTTCATATTTCATAAAAAAAGAAATAGCTGGTGGGAACGGGATTTGAACCAATAACGTTTCGCTTTTATATGTTCCTGTTAATGTCGATATAACCACTAGGCCATGGATATTTCTTGGTACGTTGGAGCTCTTTTAACACTAAATAGGTATTATGCAATAACTAGCGCAGACATGCGCACAAACTTATCAACCGAACATTAAAATATCGAGATAAAGTTGTTTTGAAACGGAATCCTAGTTTGTATTTTTTTTTTAAATTTCGATCAGCAAATTAATGGTAATCCATTTATTCACCCCGTAATAGGTCTGTGAGGGTCGGGGTGGGCCACCCCTCAACAAACCGTACAGATATAGATGTAATATGCATAATATTAATTATATATAAACAGTTTTCAAAATATTTAGAAGAAAAAAAAATGCATTTCTTGATTAGAAAATATATAAATGAGGAGTTTTTTTAAATTTCTTTACAATATTCAAAAGAAGATTTAAAATTCAATTTTGATAAAAGGGGCTCTCTGCAATCTGAGGGTCTTTCAAAAATATATATATATTTACAAATACACCATATTGCTGTGTGTCCCTTTAAATCTTGATATTTACAACATTTTCAAAATATTTATTTTGTTATTTTAATACGCCTTCATTGATAATTGTAAAGAAGTATTTGTGTTTTTTTCAAAACCCAGCATATATTTATTGTAGAAAGAATTGTTTAACGTAGATAGATACAATGCTAACATAATCAACTATGAGTGTTTCAGTTTTTATACAAGATCCACATACCATCTCTGCTGAGTTTTTCAACAGTTGACTGTGAAACAAAAATGGTGTTATCCACCAAATATATAAAGAAAAGACAAGATATTTCTATGGAGGTGTGACTCGTCCATATTCAGTGGGAACAGCGGGCAACATAATTTAACAGTTATTACACATTTCTTTGGATTTACCTTTTGTCAAAAAAGACAAAACAAAAAACAAGAAGAAGGAACAAGATAGATGGAACAAGATAGATGTGTTGCACAGTGTAACTCTTAAAATTTAAAACAAAACTAATTATTAAGTAGGGATTTATAAGTCAACCAAGGTTTTTCGAATTTATCAAATGTAAAACATTTAATTGCGTTTATTTTTTCAGTTTGATATATGTATTTAATTTGTAGTTTGTATTTGATAAAATAGTTCATTAATATATCTCACGTAGTTAATTTAATGTGTAAAATGATGTACTATATACTGGTATGCCTTAGGTGGCTTTGCATAAAAAACAGTTATTCGAAGACTACTCGTTTATATCCAAAAGGTATAGTGAGAATCAGAAACAATTTCGCGTATAGTTTATTTTTAACTGATTTGTGATATGCCATTTGACATGTAAGAATGATCACATTAAGTTATTATTGTAAAGGAAGAAAATCAATTTGCTACTTTGCACACGTGTGGGAGCAATTGTGTAATTACATTAAGCGATGGGAAATATAATAATAGCAGGATTTTATAACGGATAACCTGTTTAAAATCAGCTATTAAATGTTTTATTTGTACAATATGCAAAGTGTTGCTTCTTGGAGAAGGGGTTGGATGGGGTATGGAAGGTAATACTCGGACCACGTAATGCAGAACACAAAGTCACGTGTTACCATAATAGTTTCTCATTTAGAAATATGCAATAACATTAAACAGAAATTACTGGAAAACGTGAAATATATTCAATTTAATTACTTCACTGGAACCGATTATGGTAATGGAAGGAAAACACGTTACAGTATTTTCAGCAGATATGTACTGCCAGAAAAACTCTTATCGTTAGAACTTATTTATGCCTTTTATCAATTGTGCATAGATTACGAAACAAGCACCACAGCTTCTACAAATCACTCGCGATGTCGTTGATTATATATGGAACGCCATGATTGTCTTAAGATGTTGCCGATTAATATATGCAGTGCATTTACTTTATATGTGGTAGATCGTTCATGATATACAGTTCATATTTAATCATAATTGGTATATAAATATGTATAATTATGTGGTAGAAAAGTATTTATATGCAGTAGATTAATCATTATATGCGATAGATAAGTCATTGTATATGCGGTCCAGTTATCAGTATATGTAGTACATTTATTACTATATGACCTCATATATTATTTATCTAATATATGAGAACCTTTGAACATTATATGAAATAGGTTTGAATATATATGCAGTTCTTCTGTTGCCTTTATATGTGGTACATATTTTAATATACGTAGTGGATACGTCTTTATATTCGGTGGTTTCTGTCGTATTATATTCGGTACAAGCAGTTTTATACGTCGTGCATTTTAAGATATGCAGTGCTTTTTTGCAACGGGAAACAAACTCCCCGTTGCAATGTCAACAGAATCGTATACCAAAAGTTGAAGGATAGTCAGATATATAAGTGGCAGCCGAACAGCATTCAAATTATATGCATCCGCGTAGATAAACAGTGCCTCCGTGTTTGCATGAACTGAATGTAATGATAGAGAACTGACTTAAACTAAAAAAAAGAGTATGATAATGGACCTTTGGAAACGGCCGAAAACGACATATACGAAATATTGCAGTCTCGGTTTGATTGAGACTGATCATGGGCGGTAGTGAAATATGCTAGCTACCGCTCACGCTCTCTAGCCGAACTTGAGCAGAACTCAATATTAATAAAATCAATAGAACAACATTTTAACCATCCCGAAGATGGCATGCATATGGCGGTGGACATGGAGTATCTTTCTTCCCCATGTCGTACGGCGTATGGTCCCAGTATCTAATAAAATTAAATGCCCCGAATAGCGAAATAAACATAATGGAATTTAGTTGGGAGCAGCGGTTATGAAGCCTGCATATCAAAGTAACAGTCAAAAGACTACATTAAAAAGCAGACAACATATCCTATAAGTGGTTAAACAATACCCATGTTTTGTTTCATGCACATGTTTATGTTTATTTAAATCGAAATCGATACACTACAATAGATTTATACCACAATAGCCTAAATACACACTATGCATCGTGTAATACCCGAGGATATACACATCATATGTTAGTTATTGTGGTATAAATACAATAGAGCATGAGTCTTGCACGTGTACGGACGATAATGCACACGCTAACGCTCGTGCATTATCTCCCCGTACACGTGCAAAACTCATGCTCTCTGCTATACTTATACAATACTCTCATTGCAATATCTGTAAAAAGCGAGAATAAGATTTCATTTGATGACGTAAAAAACTTTGAACAGGTCAATTAATTCACAGGTAAATATATTTATAAATTATCTGGCAATAGTTGTGCAGCTATACAATTCAGATTAATACCTCTGCATTAACTACGTGCAGTCACGTAGTTGTAAAAGTAGTATCTATGTCATGCAAATAATAGTTATTTTTACATACAAATAAGTAGTGGTTTTAAATGTATGTTTTTGGTCGGGACTATCAAGAAATGTTCATATGATGTTTAAGAGTTAAATTTGTTAATTGATGCTACAAAAAGGGTGGTCATTCACCTTTAGCGTGTATTACAGCACGTACTATGGCGATTATAATACCTCAAGTGTCGTACACAAGACTCAGTGCGCAACATGTGTTTGTATTCAGACAAATTTCATATACGAGATGATGTAATGATTTTAATGGTCTATGTGAATATTATACCACAATAGCCTAAATACACTCTATGCATCGTGTAATACCCGAGGATATACACAGCATATGTTAGTTATTGTGATATAAATACAATAGAGCATGAGTCTTGCACGTGTACGGACGATAATACACTCGCTAACGCTCATGCATTATCTCCCCGTACACGTGCAAAACTCATGCTCTATCCTATACATAGTCTACTTGCTTAAAGGTCTGAGCCTAAACCGTGCTATAACTGCCGGTATATTTGAGCAGTCCTATAAATGACAGATTCGGCAGTTATACCATGTTCTACCAGATTTACACGCGCGTAGTCAGAACCTGTCAATCAACATGTCAATTACCGGCATTGAATGGCTATGGAACAAATATTACTTGTACTTGGGGCTTCATCAATTTGTATTATCCGATAGAAAACATATGACTGGTAAAAACACGTCAACAACTTCTTCTCGTTTAACAGTGTCTGTTTACTCTGAATTTATATTTCTTCTTTGAGTTATATAGGCCATGAGCCATAAAATGTTTTGTTATCATCTCAAGGGACAAATTCTTGCTAGTACCGTGTTATTGAGTGCGTTGTAGAGAAAACAAATATCCATGATAGCATTGTGAACAGGGTAGTTGATTCCTGTTTTGAATAAAAATCTGGTTTCTTTAAAAACAACAACATTTTCTCTGAAACTACAAGATCTACAGGTCTAATATTTTGCATGTTTTATAAGGTTATAGTCCTCTACCAAGTATTTCTAAAATGGTGACCCTGAATCGAAAATTAAGTAAGAAAACAAAAAGAAAGGAAAAAGTACCACCGATAATTAAATATAAGTATCGGGCTCAGCGATCTCCAAAGATCGAATGAATAACAGTACTAATTGCAAGCGCGGGGAGACGTACTGCCGCCACACCGCACAAGCAAACTATGTACTATGTAATAGGAAAACAATAATATTCCAAATGACAATATATCAATTGTGTCTACAGAATTTGCCTTCTTTAACCTAATAAAATAGTTGATCATTTTGGCGAAAAGCGTTCTGGTTACGGCATTGTTTTATTTGATTTTACTTCAGATAGAACACAAAAACAACATGATTATTGCTTTATTATATATAACTGTATACAACAACAACTATTTCGAAGTGTTTTAGTGATTCACGATGAATTATTATTAATGATAAAACAAAATGAAGAAACATGTTTAGACACCATTGGATTGTTGTGTTGGAATGTATCATATATAGAAATCTTGTTATCGTTATATCTCCTGTATTTAAGATCGGATTCGATCAAAACTGTCAAAGATTGTAGAGTTTGGGGTGTAGTTTTGCAAACACGTCAAAACGTGTCCCTACGTCATGACGTCTTGATGTCAATGACTCACAATGTTATTAAAACCCCGTTTTGTTTCACTGATTGAATTATTTATGTTGTTTTAATACAAAAATAAATCAGTGTCATTGTCTCAGTCAACGCTGACAAATTTTATGTCATGACGTCATCCAAAATGGCAGGCAGTGACGCCATTCACGAAATCTTGTAATCGCTATATCTCCTTCATTTATACTCTGTTTTTGATACAACTTTCACAGGTTTCAGGCATCAAAATCTAGTTGTGCTAGAATGTCAAATTTTGTATTGTCGTCATCAAAGATGGTCGCCATTGATGAAATAATGGGAATCTTGTTATGGCTATATCTCCTTTATTAATGATCGGATTTGAACCAAACGTTTACAGATTGTAGAGTTCAGGGTCGTGTTGTGCAAGAAGGTCATATGGTATCCCGACGTCATAACGTCATGACGTCACACACTTCAGAATTTCATTTCTGTCAGTGATTCATGTTCCAAGATATTGTATTGATAAATCAATCAGAGTTAAGGCGTCAAGACGTCATTAAGTCGCGAAAGCCTGTTTAATCAGGTTATAACCTACCTTTGTAAAGCTCTGTACTTGTATAGCTATTAAAAAAACATGATCAGTCTCAAATATCTATCAACATATTTGACTTATAAAAACCAAATGTGGATAGCTTCAAAAACACTGACAGGAAAAAAACAGAATGTTTCACCTATATACTAAAACAACTATTCTTGGTACTAAATACAGTTTGAGGTCATTTACACAAACCCCGCCGAATTCAGCACTTTCAGTGCTTTGATCTATTATGTGCTGTGTTTTTTTCTGTACAATGATGTGATCAATCGGAACGCTCGTTCTTTTTAGATGTTACGATTATATCGTAAATCTAACAGGGAGTGTGATTTTAACGGCGCCGTTTACGCTATTTGCCACGCATCGTCTGCAGTGTCGACAGAATCATATACTAAAAGACGCACTGGAAATAATTGGTCTAGGAACAATATTTCATCGATTTCTGGATATTTTTTTTTCGATTAATTATAAATTCATTGACCGACATCGAGTTGTCCAGTCTCGGAGTCCAGACAATCGGCGATCAACTGAGGCTTCAACAACTCTAGTCTTGACCGCAGAATCAAGTTCTCGCGGCAGTGGTAGTGGTGTAGCTGCCTCTAGTTCAGCCACAGGTTTGTAACCTGTTAGATTTATTAAGTGTGTTGATCATTTATTGTTTGTGTTATTATTTTTTATATGCACCTATCAGGCTATCCTAAATTTTCCCACAGTACCAGCCAGGCCATGGATTAGACGGCAACGACCCTCAGTCCTGAATGTATGGCCGGGATCATGGTTTTATCACACCTGCAACACATGCTCTCTAGCTCACCCTTTCTCTCTGTAATGTGTCACCCTTCCTCTGTAATGTGTCAACCTTCCCGTCTGTAATGTGTGATGGTTACCTTTTCTCTCTGCAACATGTCACCCTTACCGTCTATAATTAATGTGTCACATTTTCTCTTTGCAATATGTCACCCTTCTCCTCTTCACCTTTCATCTGTTGTGTATCACCCTTAATCTCTGTAATGTGTCTAACTTCCTCTCTATAATGTGACAGTGTCACTCATTCTCTCTGCAATGTGTCACCCTTCCCCTTTGTAATGTGTCAGCCTTTCTCTCTGTAATGTGTCACCTTTCCTCTCTAATGTGTGACCCTTCCACTCTGTTATGTGTCACCCTTGAATATATGGTAATGTGTTTGAAAAGTATTTAAGCATACAATATTTCTTTTAGATGATAGTGGAAAATTCCCAAACTTTAAGGCAAAACAATGCAAATTTACCCTGAAAAAAATCGCTGCTCTATAATGTGTCATCCTTCCCCTCTCTAATGTGTCACCATTCCTCTGTTATGTGTCATCCTTTCCCTCTGTAATTTGTCACCCTTCCTCTGTAATGTGTCACCATTCCTCTGTAATGTGTCGTCCTTCCTCTGTAATGTGTCATCCTTCATCTGTAATGTATCACCCCATGTGTCGCCATTCTCTGTTATGTGTCGCCCTTCCTCTGTAATGTGTCACTCTTCATGTGTAATGTGTCACATTTCCTCCGTAATGTGTCACCCTTCTACTAAGTTATGTGTCCCCCTTTCTCTGTAAGGTGTCACCATTCTGCTGAAATGTGTCACCGTTCCTCTGTAATGTGTTACCATTCCTCTGTAATGTGTCACGATGGAACACGAAGACGACTCAAACCACCATGGACACCGAAGATGGATAAATACTGCGGAATACTCTCTGATATAAGTTCAGTTATATCAGTGAGTACATCGGAGGAGCCATTACCAATAGAACACGGGCAGCACATGCAGCTGGATCGACCTACATGGGATACTTCATCAGACGCGTGGAGCCTTTTGATTGACGGAGAGCTGTTAATCATCTTTCGAGCCGTAATGGGATTGACCTACTTACCATCTTTGCAGTCATCCCATTGGTCGAAAACTGCAATTATTCTATTGGACTTATTAATCTACTTGGACTTCATAAACTACTTGGATATTCTAATCTTCTACCGACATTCAAAGAGGGGTTTCTACACCAACGTGCCACCAACTCTAATCTACTGCTGTTATCAACGATAATCTGCTTTGGACGAGAGATACCAACCTTCCCCGGACTCATCTGCACTCCGTAATCTTCTACAAAAAAGCTCGCTAAAAAGCGTCATGCAACACAGCGAGTGTAAAGAAAAAACTTCTACTCATTAGCAATTTGCTCAGATATCCGATAACTACATACTCTTCAACTCAGTGAGGATATTCAATGGCGTGTAATGTAAATATATACATGTTTGTTGAACAGAAGGGAGGTGGTGGGGGTGTAAATGAGATAAGCATAACGTAAATACATCACTATGTAGAGAATTATAAACACTTACCACGTATGTTCCATATATATATTTACTTCCTATAATATCCTTGAAACAATACAAAATCACACACATATTATGCATGTACACATGTACAGAGAGCGTGTTTCGGTAGCAAATAGTATGTACAGTGAAATACATGCTCAGGTGTTGACACTGGACAAAGAGAAATTATTGTTTAAAATGAGACACGTGAAGGGTAAAATTTTGGGAATGTAGCCTTGGTTGAATTTTGGGAATGTACTTTCATGAAAACAAATATGTACTAGTATAGGGGAAATGCAACACACAGAGGAAATCAAAACAAAATCCAGGGCGGAGAGGGAGTTTAATTCCACCGGAAACCAAAATAAGGGATATTCCTACGTTCAATTTCAAGGCTGGCTACTGGCCTGTTTTCATTAAAAATTACTTTACAAATCATTTAATTTGATTAAAGATTGAAATAAATTAACTTAGGAAAGGTTAATGACTAGTATTTAAAATTTAATAATTCTAATAAAACGTTCAGTTTTTAGTTAATACTGCCGAACAGGCAGAAGCTAACATTTTCAAATATTTTTATCAGCTTGAAGAATCGTTGATTTCACAGATTGAATAAAATATTTCCTGTTGATTTTAAAATCTGATCGATCAGAATTGTAATGTTCAGGTTGGCAATTCATGCATTTTTTGTTGCATTTTTCCCCCCCGTAAAACATAAATCTGAGGCCCACCTCGAAACATTGGGATGTGGGGCCCTCCGGCTCCAATGTATAAGACTATAAATAGAAACTCTTTCTCTCTCTATCTCTGTCTCAATCAATGTTAATCCCTCCCACACTCCTTCCCTCCTTCATCCCATTCTCTCTCATTCCCATCCCTCCCTCCTGGTTTCTTTCTCTCTCTATTTCTCTATCTCTTACCTTCTCTCTCTCTCAGTCTCTCTCTCTCCATTTTATTTTCAATATCTCAATTCATGCATAAATTAAGATAACTTATTTTAAAAATATTGATTTATAATCTAATAATATGTGTAAACCATGCATGCATAACTTCAAATACTGTGTCTCCATCTTTACTATTTAATATGATCCTTGGCTGGGGTCACCTCTACCAATATTCCAATTTTGATAAACAATGTCTCACTTGTGTTTTGTGTCAATATACAGTACACACAGACACACATACAAATGGAGGATTACTTATTTTTGTAATAGTTTCAATGATGCAACAGGATAGTTGGAAATGGTCTTTTTAAAAGGCCGCTGCGTTTAATTCTAGGTATTGTTTCGGATTATATAAATATGGACTTATAAGGTTGTATTGAGTAAGTACATCTTTAGATTCCTTTTCAATTTCTAATGACTTGTATTTCGTATTAGGCCTTTCTACAGAAGAGTGTTCTCATCAGTTCGGTGGTCAAATGTCGTCTGCTAAAATCCGATATTATACCCGATATGAGACCCGTGTTCGATATTCACAAAGTACCTAAAGCGTCTCATACAGTACCGCCTTATCTCATTACTATTCAGTTAATTTAGGTAGTGCGCATGTTGTATATATGAACCCACACGTACAGTAATCACAACATTCGTAATAACCGTTAGACTGTTTTCAGTACTAGTGCGCCTTTTGTTTTTAGTACTAGTGCGCCTTTTGTTTTCAGTACTAGTGCACCTTTTGTTTTCAGTACTAGTGCGCCTTTTGTTTTCAGTACTAGTGCGCCTTTTGTTTTCAGTACTTTTGTTTTCAGTACTAGTGCGCCTTTTGTTTTCAGTACTAGTGCACCTTTTGTTTTCAGTACTAGTGCGCCTTTTGTTTTCACTTTTGTTTTCAGTACTAGTGCGCCTTTTGTTTTCAGTACTAGTGCGCCTTTTGTTTTTAGTACTAATGCGCCTTTTATCGGGATTATGTAGCATTCAACATGCTAATGAAATTGAGGTTTGCCTTCGATATTATGCAAGGAGATATAAATGGTTATAGGTGAATCAGAGAGAATGTCTATTTGGCCAAACAAATGGTAGACGATTACTGCATTGCGATAACCTGTTTAACATTACCTAGTAAATGTTTAATTTTACAATATGGAAAAATTTAAGCCGAAAGTTGTTTTTTCATACCACAGCCAACCTTGTTTTCTCGTCTTGGGGAAGTGGTTGGATGGAGTATGAAAGTTAATACTCGGACCACGTAATGATATTTATAATGATATTTATTTTTTATTTCGATAACTTAATATGTGATAAAGGAAAATACATATTGAAACGGGGCTTCCTTGAAGAAACAAAAACACACAAGATTGAACGTAGCAGACGCGGCTTTATTGAGTCTGTTCATGAGAGGTAATATAAACGGTATTCACTATCCTACGTTGAAGTTGAATATATTACACTTGATGGTCCGATCCTAAAGTTCCAGTAATTAATACAACTAATGGTTTATAGAACGGAAACGTTTAACAACCGCCACACATCACCAAACATATATTAGTGTAAATGTCAATAAATACTGAAAAGGTGATCCGTGGAAGAAACAAGTCAGAAAATTAGCAAACTCGGATTTATTTAGTCATGGGATATAGTTTAAATCAAAAGAGGATTTTACATATTTGTATAGTATTTTGATACATAGTCAACAAGTTTGAGGCCTAGCATATTCACTAATAATTGTTTATATAAAAGCAAGCACTAAGGGTATATTAATAAATAAATGGATATTTAGCACCTGCTGGTAATCAGGATCTTAAAATATCTGGATTGACATATGTAGCGGTTAGCGTATTTTATTACTTTTTTTAAAAGATAGTAGTATCATGATCATGATGATTATCAGTATGTTTTAATTCATTTTGACTGTGAAACATGGCAACATATGAAGGTCAAACAATATATTTATGTACCATATCCTGGACCAATACAATGTGTATAGTGTTTCTAGTCTTATAAGCGAATAAATTAATATGTCATTTTTGCATTTTTAAATGCGTAATTCATATTGTACTTTAACGTGTTGCATAAATGGTGAACAGCTATTATGAGAAGAAATAAAAATATTCTTCTCAGAATTCTTCGCTAATTGTTTAATAAAATTAAATACTTTCATTGACTTATAGGTGAGCGGTATGTCCATACAAATGACGTCGAATCCCTACCGGGCGTATAACACGACGATTCATACATATTTCGAATCAGCAAGGTTAGAATTTTAAAGTTTGGATATTGTTAATTGTAGACTCCGTGCAGGGAGAATTCTGTTTCCTTGGAAACATAAGCACATGCGCAAAAAGTGTGATTTTACTAAAATTGACAGATTTTCTGAGCAAAATACGAAAACTAAGCACACAGAATTTATTTTATCATAATTTACTTCCAAAATGAACGTGATTTCTCATTTTATTAATTTATTAAATATTTAAAAAAGGTTATGACATTTTTCCAAAAATTTAGTTAATTTCACTGAAAAATGTAAAAACAACGTTACTTTTCATATATTTTTGAAAATAATTAATTATCAAAAACTGATTTATGACAAAACCAACTTATAAAATATGATAGATGATAGTCCTAAGCGTGCATGCAGTGAATAAAACAAAATATTTAGGATTATTTAAATTATCAGGCCATGTTTTGTTTCATGAACATGTTTATGTTCATTTAAAGTTCTCTTGCCATGTTTTGCTTCATGAACATGTTATGCTTATTTAAATCGAAATCAATACAAAACAATAGACATTTACAATTTACACATTGCAATATCTGTGAAAGGCGAAAATAAGATTTATTTGAAGTAGAAAACTTTGAATAGATACATTAATCCACAGGTAAATGTATACAACGCATATTCATTGTTATAAGTTCATTTTGATTATAAAGTATATTTGAGCGAGTTTAAGGTATTCTATTTACAATTCGTCCGTTAAACATCAAAGGAGAAAACATGTCGGCGTATTTATTATCTTGAACGTCACATGAAATAATTAACCTGACGTCGCATAAATATTATGACGTCTTAACGTTTTCTGTGAGGTCATCCGCTTTCTGAGTTTTCCGCATAGATAGGCCACGATTTACTTCGTTGTTGCTATTCGTTTCTAAATCTGAATAATTGATAATACTACAATAAGGGTGGCCATTCATCTTTAAATTAAAATCAATGAATAATAATAAACATTTACAATTCACACATTGAAATATCTGTCAAAAGCGAGAAATTCATAAGGTTTTACATGATGACGTAGAACTTTGAACAGGTACATTAATCCACAGGTAAATGCATTTATCAATTATCTGGCAATAGTGTTGCAGCTATACAATTCAGAGTTACTTCATTTCCCCGTGCAGTCACGCAGTGGTAAAAGTAGTATCTACGTCATGCAAATAATACTTATTTTTACATACAACTTAGTAGCGGTTTAAATTTATGTTTCTCTCCAGGACTATTAAGAACTGTTCATATGATGTTTAAGAGTTAAATTTGTTAATTGATAATTGTACAAAGAGGGTGGTCATTCATCTTTAATGTCAAGCAAATATAAGAGGAAATTCCATGACAACCAATTTATTTTTATTTACATTTGTTAGCAGAATTTGTTTTTAAGAAATAGCCCTCAGCGTAGGAACGCCAAGCCGCCGCTGAGGGATATTTACTTAAAAACGTCACGCGCAAAAACCGTAAACAAACTGCGTTTTGAGCAGATTTCAGGTTGGCGGTCAAAATGACACCGGTGATGTAAACTGTATTCAACTGACAATGTACAACGATGACACACATAAACAAATACATGAATTCGTTTGTTACAGAATGGATTTTAAGTTTTTACGTGTTTTGTCGATTATTTTTTATTAAAAATATGATTTCTAGGCTTTTACAAATTACCAAATGTTTCGAAAAAAATATGTGAAATTTGAGCTTTTAATCAAATTGATAATTACAGTTTGTTCTTATAGCGAGAAAAAAGACGAAAGCAATAACGTCGAGAAAAAACCTTCCTCTACAGGCTGTAAAATTTCATCAAAATTTGGAAAAGTACTTTTTTCTACCCAAAAAAACGTTTCATGACCGTTCATAAAATTCCACACAGAAAAGTGTGACTCTCTTCAACCGCGTGCTTCATACAAAAACCTTTCAGAATCATATTTTTATCGCTACAGTTAAAACATAATTTATACAAGTCATTTCCTTATAGAATAACCGTCATTTTCATGGTGTACTTTTAAAAATAAATTTAGGTCTATGTTGAGTTATTGTGAAAATTATTTCAGTCAACAAACATGCGAAAGAGAAAAATGTCAGCTGTTTATCGATCGACTTCAATTTTTTTATTTTGTACCTCGATTTGTATGAAGATTTTAACAGCGAGAAAAAAGACAAGAACATGAACGATGA
This sequence comes from Cyrtodaria siliqua, assembly GCA_037043455.1. Lineage (NCBI taxonomy): Eukaryota > Metazoa > Mollusca > Bivalvia > Adapedonta > Hiatellidae > Cyrtodaria > Cyrtodaria siliqua. Next base: position 48,487 of record JAWPHD010005346.1, on the reverse strand, counting down.
GTTTAATCCTTCCTCTGGCAGTATGTGAATTTTCAAGCAAATTTGAAAAAAGTACTTTTTTCTACCCCAAAAAAACGTTTGATCACTGTTTTACGCAAGCGTTTCGAACGTTGTTTTTGTGTAGTTTTGTTTACACGGCATGGAAATACGGCACGCAATACATCGGTCAGCTCTGTGCGATAAACTCTGAAATTACCTGATATATCGTAGTGAACAGACAGTCGATAAGAGACAAAATATTTATGCTAACTTAATATATTTTAAAATCGATTTTTATTGAAATATTGCGAAAAAATCAATACCGTTTCCGCCGAAGACCACATTCCAACACAGAATTGTGACAGAATTGTGACGTCACAATGGTTGTAATAGATAATCACAGTGTGAAAAGGTGTACGCGAACAATTTTTAACTCTTCGAAAGGACGTGGGTTTTTATTGTGTTTTTTTGGTCGAAGAGCCCTTTAAAAAAAGTATCATTGGCTATTATCCTTTCAACCCGTTCCCCACCACTCCCCACCACCCAGCACATTTTTTTTTTAAATGGACATAATTAATCTAGAATGCGAATTATGATTTTCAATGTATTTTAAAGGCCATTTGGATTGCCGACGCAAATATAAATTGAACTAGGGCTTTATTGATTTGAACAGCGACCGCAGAGGGAAGTAAGATGGATGAATAGTCCCATTAGACAATGCCATCACCTGGCAATATCTCCTCCATTCTTACGCAGAGCCACGCCAATGACATCTACCATCTTTTATGAAACTCTATTAGTACCAATCAGTAATTTTTTTATTTTGTATCTCGATTTGTATGAAGATTTTAACAGCGAGAAAAAAGACAAGAACATGAACGATGAGTTTAATCCTTCCTCTGGCAGTATGTGAATTTCAAGAGAATTGAAAAAGCACTTTTTTTCTACCAAAAAACGTCACTGTTTTACGCAGCTCTGTGTGTGATAAATTCTGAAATTACCTGATATATTGTAGTGAACAAACAGTCGATAAGAGACAAAATTTGTACGCGGACAATTTTTTAATTGTCCGTCGAAAGGACGTGTGTTTTTATTTATTTAAAAAAAAGTATCATTGGCTATTATCCTTTCGACACATCCACCCCCGCCCCACCCCCACCCAGCACATCTTTTTTAAATGGACAGAATTAATCTAAAATGCGAACTATGATTTTAAATGTATTTTAAAGGCCATTTGGATTGTCGACGCAAATATAATATGAACTAGGGCTTTATTGATTTGAATAGCGACCGCAGAGGGAAGTAAGATGGGTGAATAGTCCCATTAGACATGCCATCACCAGGGCTCCAGCTCCTTAGGTTCAACTCCTTTTCCACTGTGTAACCGAGGCCTTTTTTTTGAAAGTCTGTGAAATAGCATCTTTGAAACAATCTGTGTATTAAACCGTGCCAGCGCCTTTACATCTGAGATACCAAGAACACATGATTGGCAATCGACCACTTACATGTATGTGTACCCTGCTGCATCCCCCCCCCCCCCCCCCCCCCCCCCCCCCCCCACTTACACAGTTTTACTCATCTTAGTTGGGTTCGGGGTCATGCTACCCGTATTATGTTTTTTTGATGTTACAATGCTCGTTCTGACGTTATTTCAGTCATAAAACAGTAGATAAGGTAAGTACACACATGTACCTGAAAATCTCCCCCCCCCCCCCCCCACCCGACACACCACCCCACAAACCCCACACCGCCAATATCTCCTTCATTGTTATTGCATTTTTGGACTTTTTATTTCGATTTCCGAGTTAGGCGTAGGGTCGGCGTACCGTCTTTTATGAAACTATACTAGTACAATCAGTAAGGGATGGGCAGAACCCTGCAGTCTATAGGGTAGATAGGCTCGCGAGGGTAATAACCCTAAACTTAGTATCCTTTTATAAAATTCGGATTCGGCCGGGTTAGCGATGACCAAGACACTTTCCCTTAGTCTCGTCCGTCGGATTGGGACGTTAACCGGGCGGTGTATCGGTTTATCCTCCGAGCACGTTAAGGAATCTATTCGATAACAAGAGTAGGGCAGTTTCCGAGATTTCTATGTATTCCTTCCCTCTCTCTGGGGCGGCTCTAAATAACCTATACTGTGTTGATGAGCCGTTAAACAACATTCAATTCAATTAAAACGTATATTGTCTCGTGGTCTAGCTTGTGTGTCGTCTCAACATGGATAAATAAGAGCTATTAACATTGTATATTTACTTATATATATGGCAAAAAAAAAAAAACTGTTTCCGGTGGCCCGACCGACCCTATTTTTAAACTTTTTATGAAAAAAAAAGAAATATATATTTGTTCTGAACCAATGATTTATCACAATATATCGAGGTAAACTGACATCACAGAGAAACTTTCAGCTGTATCATCAACTTGAATGGGGTTTATGATATAAATATCTTGCTCCGAAAAAAAGAAAAGAAAATGCCTACCTACCGACCCTATTTTTTTCAGAGCATGCAATAGGAAACACACCTATTTTTTTGTTTGGCCTTACTATATGTAACTTATAAATCGGTTACTGTGCAGCTTCTTCTATTTTTTAATTTTCTAACGTATTTTAAGATGGTCGCCAAAATGAGAAAAGCACGGAAAACAGCATCATGTATTATAATACACAAATCTGTCATGTGCTTTTGTCAGCAAGGACATTTATCATTCCTGATTTATTTTAAATGGATTCGAGGCGGTCTGGAAGACTATAGGCGTCTGTCTATTCAAATACGTAATGCGTTTCATTTTCATATTCAATGTACATAATATTATGCTCTAACCACAACTTTGCCAAAATCAAATTCATAGTTATTGAACATGTCAATAGCATTGAATAATTGCTAAGGAAGAACGTTATACATATTTTCATAGAGTAAGACGAAAATGTGTGTTTCATGAACATAGGTAATAGAGGATCTTACATGAGAGCTGACAGAGCTTAAAGTGATCCCTAAGCATCTGCCATGTCCACTGGCACAGATATATATATTATAGGGAGGTCAAGTGTAGTTCAAATGTTGGATATACTCAGGTTTAATGAATTCATAAGTCATTCAACTGAAAAAGTGATCATTTGTTTAATAGGCATGTCAAACATATAATACATACTGGTAATGGCTGTGAGTGAAATGTATAAATTATTGGTGCAATATTATCAACAGTTTAGTAATATAATAATAACTATTAGCTTTGCACTATTCTAGTATTAATATTAATGATTGCAAACATGTGAATTATGCAGAAAACCTAATGGGACGCTGCGAGTTGTTAGCTTTTCAGCAAATCAAGATTGCTGTGTGTCCCTTTAAGGTCCATAATTAATATGTTAATAAAACAAGTTACAACCCTATGCTGTGTTTTTTTAAAGTTGTGTCACAGGTTTTGAACATAGTTCAGCATCAACATGTATTCTCCGTTATATGTACACGTAACAGTCAGTTCAATAAAACTGTTGCTTCAACGTCTCAAATGGAATGATGCGTGTTTTTTTATTGAGTATTAAATAAGCAAAACTACTTTTCACATCACTCTCATTGGCATGGATGACAGCGCTAAATGCATGTAGGAGGAAACCAGCATGCACAGATCCTTGTGAAAAACATGAGTGTCAATTAGTGTTGAGAACAAGAACTGTAGATGTAGTTCAAGATAATCCATTCAATTTATTGTTCAATACTTGGATCCATTACAGTTGTATAAATGGCAGCATCTTGTCTGAAAAATAAAGAAAATGCAAACACTGAGTATTACAACTTAAATATCTGGTGTACATGAAATACTAAAACTTGATCACTTTTAATAATATACAAAATATGTATTTTATATAGAACCTATACAGGCCAAATAAAATAAAAATTAAACCTATGTTTACATATCATTGTCAATAAAAGTGGGCCATTATTTTTATTTGGTATCAAATATTTACTTATCATTTTTTTACTCCATTAATTGTATTTAGACCACAAGATCATTAAATAAAGAAGAATCTGACAGGCTGCAAGCTTGAACATATTAAAACAGATTATATTATTTTTTTACCTCAGAATAACTGATTATTATTTTATTCCCAATAAAAAGAGGAGTCATCAGTGTATTAAGGGAGTTTGCCTGGTTTACTACAGTAAACACAGACCTGTATATTTAATTAGTCAATATAAAATTTACTGAAAAAGATTACCAAATGTTGTTGTTTTTTAATACTGAGAACGTATGTATTGTTTAAGATCCTTTTCATGCTTTAATACTGTCTCTCAGTTCCACCTTTCAAGGTAAGGTTTCCAGGTGTTTTAACTAGATTGATCTAATTATTATTATTTTATTCTTTTTTTTTGGCATTGATGCGAAATGCTTCCCCACAATACAAATAAGTTCTGCTTACAAACCTCTATGAAATCCATCTTGTTTTTGTGAGCTCCTCCAACCTCACCTCATCCAACCAAGAGTCGCATTTCAGATCAGAATATGTAAGATGCAGGCATCATGTCTGTGAGACTGATGTCTCCCTATGAAAAAGATAATGACACAGTGTATAAACGAAATAGCCAAATTTCATTTTGATCTGAACATTTCTGAACATTTCGCTGAAATTAAATAATAATTAGATAGATCTATGTATTCAATTCTTATTTCTATGTACTGTTACTTAGAAAATTTGCTTTTTTCCACAACATTGGTGATCCCCAAAAGGCCCAGGCCTTTCCATTTTGTGGAAAAAAGACGAGCTTATTTCTCATTTTGGGAAAGATGTAATATTTTACCAATTAAGTAAATTTGACAATACTATGCTTTATTTATATTTTCAGCCAACAGTTATTATAATTACTGTTTCTCAGTCAGAACTGACTCCACAGACAAAAACACATTAATGCTTTTTCTCAAATTCTGAGACACTGCTTTTTTTTGATTGGCAAATATTTCTGCCACAACTGGGGAAAAAACAGTCAATTTCTCAACTGGGAAAGAGGCCTTTTAGAGGTGTTTCTGTTACATAAGGTAAAAAAGCCCTGTTCATGGTACACAGATCACTTTAGCAGAGTCAGTCACATAAAATAGAACTGGGATGTAGTGTATATTTTGTTTTTAATTGAAAACCAAGTGTTGCAGTATTTAGCATTTCATTGAATACATTTTAAGTAGGGATTGTAGAGAAAATATGGGGGAGGGACGTAGAAGAGAGGGGAAGGGGGTTGGGGATAGTGGTGGGGGCAGCAGGGCCTTTTAACCAGTTTTGGGGAAGGGGCCTTTTGCTCTTAATTGGGGGTGGAATACATAAATGGAGAATGAAATTTCCAAGCTAAGTTTAAAAAGTGGGGAAGTCTGCATGCTTTTAAAAGAAATGAGAGTGGTGAATAGGCCTTTTACAGGCTTCTTCAAAGAAGGGTAAAAAGTCCATGGGGAGGGTATGCGTCAGCTGCCTGTGGGTAAATGTAGAGAAGGGCCCCGGTTGAAGGGGGTGGCAGGGATGTGGTTTAGGAATTGCTGTGTCCCATGGCCATGCAGCATATGTGGGGTTTGACACTGGCCATTACAGGCATACCATAAGATACCCCTTCACAGGGTACAGGGCTGAGGGTCTCCCAGCAGTTTTGGGGAACAAGGGAACATATTTTTGGGGAACAAGGCAAAACTTTTGGGGATCACCGGGTCGTATTGTCAGGGACAAGGGAACATGGACCACCCCTGGAAGGGCCTCATGTCTATGGCTACAGGTCTTGTTATACAAACAAGAATGATTCTGAGAGAGGAATCATATGATTAATTCAATGAAATCAACAACTGTCACGGCTGATCCAGTTATGTTTACTATTTACACAGTTTGTCAACATTAACACCATCGATGTGCTTGACAAATTTCAAGAAAACACTGCAAAAAGAGTTGTATATGTACACATTTGAACTCACGTTTTATTTGCCTGCAGAGTTCTAAGACAGTCAACTGTTTCCTTCATTACGTTAACCTGTGTATATTTCCAATTGTTTATCCCAGTGTGAACGAACTGCATCAGATATCGCTATCGAAACACAGTGGATTCCACGTTTACCAACGTGTAAACACATTCTACGTATTGATGACGTAATCCAAAACTGACATGTTACAAAAAGTGTTCACTCCTGTAAACTAGGTACGCGTAAAATTGATAACTGCGGTCTGAATCGACGTTTTTACAAAAAGAAAATGGCGGCGTTTTGTGATTTTTTTAATGAAATAGTCCGGCAAACACTAAAAAAATAATCCCTGTCGCGGAGAATCAAAATGATCAAAAAAGCTGAATAATTAGTTCCTGGCGTTCCCACTGTTCACCGCTGAAATAATAATACCATTAAGCCCCAATTAAATCCATAACGGGAATGATTATAGCAGCATTTTCATATTTGACATATTCAATGCTGATGGTTGCCATGACAACGAATATTCATTGATATTAGTTCATTTTGATTATAATGTATATTTTAGCGGAGTTTAAGGTATTCTATTAATAATTCATCCTTTAAACATCAAAGGAGAAAACATGTCGGCGTATTAATTTTCGTGACGTCAAATGAAATAATCGACGTGACGTCGCATAAATATTATGACGTCATTTACGTTTTCTGTGAGGTCATCCGTCTTTCTTAGTTTTCCGCATAGAAAGGCCACGGTTTACTTCGTTGTTGCTATTTGTTTCTAAATCTGAATAGTCTCCATTGTTTATTGTTGCTAATACATAGTATTATATTATTAAAGCCGTTAAGGCTGGCTATAGTTATATTTTAGACGTTTTGCATGTTTTTAAATAGAGAACTTGAGTGATATATTATAATATTATATAAAATCTATGATGTTTAGAATATAATACGTTCAGTATATGAATGTATGATATGTTTCTTTTGGTAAACAAGTGTTAAATTATGTAGTAATTGAATGTTGTTTAACGGCTCATCAACACAGTATAGGTTATTTAGAGCCGCCCCAGAGAGAGGGGAAGGATACATAGGAATCCGGGAACCTGCCCTACTCTTATTATCGAATAGATTCCTATGGTTCATTAACGTGCTCGGTGGATAGACCGATACACGGGACCGCCCGGTTTACGTCCCCATCCGACGGACGAGGCTAAGGGAAAGTGTCTTGCCCAAGAACACACAGACGGAACTCAGTGGCACCACGGAGGATTGAACCCGGGGCCTCCGGTAAATTATGTAGTAACATACCCTTTTCATCACGAGGCTTGATGTGAAATTCTTAGCGCTCTGTCGCATATTCTGCTTAAATAGGTGTTAAGTAAGATTCTGTACGGTTGCATTCTATGAACAAATTGCCTCAACATGCATTCGGACACTTAATGTTCTTTTCCACATTTGAAGCGCGACTTTGTATAGTAAAATGGACGAACCTCCAATCACTAAACAGAGAAGACTAATTGGAAATAGCCTTGATTCATCTGGTATTTTGTCTAGAAAAGAAACGGCTAGCTTTGATTTTAAAGCACATAGTTTTATTTGTGGGAAAAAATCAAAACCAAACAAAGGTCGAGAACCGCTATCCTCGATTTCGTATGGCAGCAGTAAAACTACACGTTTAAATGTTCTCTCAGCTGCAAAAGAATGCATCGATAACGTGGTAGATATCAGGATGTTAGCGTATTTAGATTTACATGTGAATAATGCAAAGTACCACAGACCGTGCATAGTAGGCTATGTTTCTAAAATAAATCTGCTGTCTGCCAAACGAAAACACATCGGATTAATTGGGAAGAGTACTTTTGACATTGCAACAGATACAATTAAAAGTTACATTCAATACCACTTGCTCTCCGAAAAAAAAAGCTATAACAACGTTGACTTTCTTGAGAGATATGTTTGTTTCAACGTAAGAAAAGGCAGGTGCAGATAGCAGTGAAAAAACAATTTCAAATCTTGGAAATTAAAGCTAGAATTCAAAACCAGATAGGTGCATACTTTCATTCATACCATGACACGGAATGTCAGATATTGTTTGCTCTAGTCATTTAAGTATCAATGATTTGGTCATGAAATTAACGGTAGCTACTATCTCTGAATCTACTATGTTGTTCGCGAAAATGATGGCATAACGGAAGCACAAGCACTCCATAGGGCAGCACAGATATCCCGTAAAGATATTGCAAAGGTAACAGTGGAGAAAAAAAAGAGACATAGTCGATAGCACAGATGAATTTGTCCCAGATACAATTTTTGAGTTCATTTTATGGTTGACAAATGAAATCGCTTTCAAATATAGCAAAACCACTCGCGAAAGTTCCTCAGACAAACTAAAGATTACATCAATCTGCCAAGAGATTATTTCCAGAGGTACGACGCACTCAGTGGCAATGGTTTTATTTAAAAAAAAAAATGTATTAGGATGCCATACACGAATTTTCACGAACAGTAAGAAATTCCTCAAATTCTCTGTCTCTTGATGAGAAGATAACCGGAAGCAAAGACACCTGGCTACAGTACAAAACACCTTCAAAACGGCCAGAGCCAAATATTCACGTTCGCTTAGATTGCATGAAAGCAAACGTAAAGATGAAGCACCAAGAAGAATGGCTTAAAATCAATAATATGAAGTAGTTGAATGCTTTTGCATTATTGATGTATTAAATGTGTACAAACGACAAACATTATGGTATTTGATCATTCTGTTTGAATTGTATATAATAATTGAGCAATGTACTGTAAGCTTTGTGAATTCAGTTGTTACGGTAACTGTTAGGTCAGCGCTGTATATCTATTTCATTGTCTGGTTTCATAATACGATGAACATAGATATTGAAACATCAATCATTTTTTCATCGTTCTTATGAAAGAAAACCTCAAATTACATTAACAATGCACTGCATTATTCTCAGGCGTATAGCACAAGATACGATTTTATTTATCGTTACTGTATGACATTAGTGTGTTGCACGATAAGGGAGACTTCTAATTTTAAAAGCTTTTGCATATAACTTTACACGAATATGAGAAAACCTCGTACAGTTTCACGAAGATTGGTCCAATGAGTCTTAAAGGGAGTATATCAGGCTTTGTGCCTAATTTGTTAAAAAACAATAACGTATAAAATGACCAGTTTAAAACGTGAAAGAGTTTATAGATTTAGACGGAGCATTAACAGTTTCCTATAATACAGCGCAATAATTAAAACATATAACTTACAGCATGTCTTTAAAGTTCTCCGGCCATGTTTTGTTTCATGAAAATGTTTACGTTTATTTAAATCGAAATCAATAAACAACAATAGATATTTACAATTCACACACTATCTGTGAAAAGCGAAAGTAGTATTTTATTTGATGACGTAGAAAACTTTGAACAGGTAAATTAATCCACAGGTAAATGTATTTATCGATTATCTGGCAATAGTTGTGCAGCTATACAGTTCAGATTTACCTCAATTTCGCGTGCAGTCACGCGGTGGTCAAGGTAGTATCTACGTCATGCATATGTTACTTACTTTTACATACAAATTACAGCGGATTCATATATATGTTTCTCTCTAGGACTATCAAGAAATGTTCATACGATGTTGAAGAGTTAAATTTGTTAATTGATAATACTACAAAAAGGGTGGCCATTCATCTTTAAAGGCCATAGAGAAACCTCCAAGCTATAAATAACTGTCACATTACATACAAAATGTCAACTTATTAGCGATTTTCAATATATGTTTCTCTCTGAAATAAAGAAATGTTCATATGATGTTTAAGCGTTAAATGTGTTAATTGATACTACAATAAAAGGCTGGCCATTCATCTTTAATAATAACTCTCGGCTTACCTTCATTACAAACGTTTAGACGCATTTTTCAATCAGCTGATGGAAATGCATAATCCCGATTATTTGTATAAAGAGATGTAATAATCAGTTCCGTCTTTGATCTTTTTGGTTAAGCTAGTAGCATGACTATCCGGTGAGTGAGATGAATGCACATTTCTGCTTCTTGTTTTGATTATAAGATGGATTGGAAACACTAACTTTAGGCTCAGGAGTATACTTTCACTATCGTTACCATGGTTACTGTATGAACTTAATTGTGTTTTACTATACAGGGGAGACCGTTAAAGAAGCAATTGACAAACAACGTCTTAAAGGAAACACTAAAACGGTTTCACGAATATTGGTTCATTAGATATTTAAAAATACCTATTGCATTTCCTGGAAGTCATAAATACAAAACGAAATGACAGATTGTGATCAGCAAAGTACGAAATTCCGTTAAATTCAGTGTATTATTTATATACCTATGGGGTTTATGTCACTTTTAACGATCTTTCAGACATTCATATCACGGCGGTGCCACATACGCCGTAAACACATGACATGATACCCCACCCTGTCACATTTTACGGAGACCGTGCAGACCAGTCCAGAAATAGCATTTATACGCTGATCATCAAGCAAAGGATCGACGTGTACGTTATTTACGAAGCCACATGACAGTGTAGTATATGCATATAAAAAACCGTCTAGAAAGCCACAAAGCAAGTCAAGTCAATAACTTGGAAGTCACCATAGCAACAAGAGAATAAACCACTAAGGGCATGGAATAAGCTATTTTATGCGTTAGCATTTTATTCATGAGGACTGTTCGGAAAATGTGTAGGCAGGTTATGTCCCCACAACAACTTAAGTTAAGTTTAGGACGTATACCGCCACATAATAAAGTATCTCTTACCTGGACATCTGTGCAAACTTCAAAAATAATATGGTGCAGATTAATGTTTAAGTCACCACATTAAAACATTTTTTTTCTGAATTTGTAAACAATGCAAAGTTTCAATTTTGAATTATATCTTTTTGTTTGCTCACACGAATACGTATTTGAGTAGCGACATATACATATAACGCTTCTGCAAGGTCATGTGTTGTATTCATACATGTAAATAACGCGTTTTATGTTTTCATACTGTCAGTTTGTTTAAACAAGTCAACAACAACATTTTAAAATTTAGCGACAAAGAATTTCAGCATAGTTTATAGACACAAGTCAGAATGTCATATCTTAAGGTTACTGTAGGTTCAATATATCTATGTATATCTATATTAATTATATGTATGACAATAGCTCACAACAAATAGAGGCGAATTAGTTTTTTTTTAACTTTAGCAGTTTATTTCACTTACCGTTTTCGTTAATGGTCGGATGCTATGATATTGGACTGTGTTTAGATGGAGTTTGTCGCAACAACATTTAGAACACACTTTCATGACAACTTTGTCCAAAAGTTTTGGCAGTGCTGATTGATAGTAAGACAGTGTACATCAAAATACATCTCATCAAAGGCGGATTTCTAACAATGAAGTTGAAATCGATAACATCGGAGAATGGAATTGTACGCAACACGCATATAATAATAAGAAATCAAGCCAAGGGTGCTTAAAACATTAATAGTTAAGTTCAAACCCGAACCGTCCATCTTACCATTGTTCTCCAAAACGCAAACAATATGACCCCGTCTCCAATAAGTACTTCTTCGATAACGCTCGTACAATGTGCAGTACTTACCATCACTGTTTCATTCTAAACATTGTCTATTCAAGGCATAATACCACTTTCCACTCAATGTAAATTCCGTATTACGAATTAAGATTACATCTTCACATTTGTATTACCAAATAATAATTCGATTAACTTTTCACTGCTTCCATATGCAAGCATGTTACTTAGCTTTCGAAAAGCATGTAACATTGTTGCCAATAATTGAAATTGTTGGCTTGTTGAAAATTCTGAGTGACATTTGGTGGAAAATGATAAGATTTCCAATTATGATTAAAAGATGTTGCATCAAGGAATAAGTATGCAATGCATATATTTATATAAGTAGAATCAAACATATACCTTGAGTATTAAGGGGCATGGGACAAGGTGGATTAGAGGGTTAGGCGGGCAAGAGGGTTAAGGGGTAGGAGCTAGTGACCGTATTGCATTGAACATTTGAGATTTAGAACATATTTATGTTATGGATTATGCGAATTTATCCAAAATGATGCATTTTGCAAAATAGAAAACAATATTCATAGCGCTTCTTCACCTTTGACATCATAAACTATATTAGTAATGATTATAAAAATCATCAATGGGTATCCGGTGAAGATAGGGAACTCCAACATGAGGTATAACTGTTTTTATCGAAACATGAGACTCTGCCGAGGTTCCGATTAAAACAGTTAATATACCGAGGTTTGGTATTTCCCTATCTGAACCTATCCCTATCCCTATTTACATTCTGCGCATTGACGTCGCCAACTACTAACGCGTTGCGTGTTTATTTACACAATGAGGTGATGCGGCTGTCATTGTTGATATCAGTGCGCGACTTGTATCTTCCCTCATGTGTAATATCAGGCTTTCCATCACGCATGTAAAACACGGATAACCTTATCCAGTATGCAAGAAACTGTGTTAAACTTTGTGTTTGCTATCGAAAATTAGGGCTTGGTTCCAATCAATAAACATTATGTGGTCCCGCCTTAATTCCATTAAGCGCTTGTGGAAGTTTATATTAGCAGGATTTTATAACACATATTTCGACAATAAAACACGTTTAAAATCATGTTTTACTGAAAAAATGAGATAACCTGTTAAAATTATCTATTAAATGTTCTAATTTTACAATATGCAAACTTTTTAAGCCGAAATTGAGGTTTTATTTCATTCTCCAGTCAACCCCGTCTTCGCTTATTGGAGAAGGGGTTGAATGGGGTATGAAATTTAATACTCGGACCACGAAATGGACATTCCATGAAGATTGTTCTAGTGGAAGATTAATCAATAGCAACTTGACATAAATGTAACAACAGTCAAATTCATTTTTTAGAAAAGTTGTGACCGTGACCTTTAACCAATTGACATATCTAATACATGTGTTAATACAAATATATTATCCGAAGATGTATGAAAATGGTTTGATATAACAATACATATAGCATAAAAATAACCGGACGAATAGGCCTACGTTGATTGATAATAATAAGACGAATGTCAAATATTTATACTTACTGTACACTCATTTATTTTCACTTACTGCACACTCAGTTATTTTCAATGTAACAGTTAACGTCAATTTTTGCCATGTTCATATTGACGTGTTGTGCTGAAACTACTATTTTGCATACACGTTAGGGACTGGTGAAATTCGCAGTTCATATCATAGGAAGATGTACATAATATAGTATTTGTGTTTATCTGTGAACAATATCTCACAATGTTACGACAGTATGTTTGTTTCAAATAAAGGTTTTTGATGAAATTGAATGCTAAAACCTATTGCTCTGTTCTAAGTATTCGTTTTTATATTACAAATGCGTACCCGTTCTTCCGCGTATGAATATTGCGCTCCTTAAGTTGAACAATATTATCACGCGGAGGTACTCGTGCAATTACAACTATAATAACCTGTAAATGCAAATCAACTATTTTAGAGTTTTTTTCTTGCACATACGTGAAGAATAAATACATATGGACGTATGTGATATTTTAAATTTAAATCAATATGTTTCTGTATGTTAATAGGCAAGCCACATTATTGGGGAGGATTCTTTCAGTTTGATAATATATAAATATTGCATCCCAGTGAGGGTGACAGTGGATATTGTAAACCTGAGGAAAATAATGTCAACCAAGGCGAAGACGAGGTTGACATTATTTTTCCGAAGGTTGACAATATCCACTGTCACCCTCACTGGGAAGCAATATTTATTTTATTATACCGAACAAATGTTTTGATTAAAATTTAAATATATGGGGGGAGGGTGTGGGGTGGGGGGGGTGGAAATCCCAATATTTTTTTTCTTTTTTTTTTATATTTGTATACCAGTTTTGATTTAAAGTGACAAATCTGCTCGCCACATTTTATTTTGTCGTTTGGTAAACCAAGCATCTTACGATTGACATAACTTCAACTGTATTTTAATAAGCGTCCACCGATTTCCAATTGCCAAAGCGTATCGTTATTGGAAAAAAACTAAACTTATTTTTATACTTCCCGTGACGTCACAATCTTGTGTAACAGTAAAACTTGTTGACCGGTGAACAGTAAAAACTGCTTCACGCTAAGGGTATGGGCAATATATACAGGAGTGTAAACGTGACGTATAATAATATGGATTGTTAAAAGCTTGTTTTTGATGTATCATTGTATTATGTACAAGTTAAATAAAATATGTGTTCTGTTATGTTCTGTATTCGGCTTTTACACCTAATCGACTATGTATGACTATAGCTCCAAATGCATGTGGTTTATATTCATGTTTGAAATGTGCTATACTTAACAGATTAATGTCGTGTCGCATTAGATTTATATGAGCCTGGAAATGTTTTGTGCATCAAAAGCATTATTTTTTCTCTTTTACCAGTGGATATTTTAAGACGATTTCCTTCATGTCATCAGTATAATGCATTTGCTGTCATGTTTACAATCACGAACTGCTTTAAAATTACATTAATGCTTGGTGCGGGTCTAACGTTACATCGCAATTTCATACAAGCATGATTAAACATAGTTGCGTGACTGCGTTTTCTCAGTTCATCAACATGGATAAAATTATACTCACGGCAATGAAACGCACCACAAAAGAAATTCTTTTTAAAAAAGTGGGAATTTGAGGCATTTTGGACAAATATATGATTTAATCCATATAACAGTTGTCATTGAACATTATTTACGTGCATATCTGGATTTTGTGCAATCCACATAGTTGTTATGAACTGCACGTGAATTTTCCTCATCATTTTCTCGGAAACATTCATTGCATATTACTGTCAGAAGTCAAACTATAAAAAGGTCAGTAAAAATAATTGTAATTTTTCCGAGACAGATTATTGCAGCTGCTTTAAAATTTGTGGAACCGTTTTATTTTGACACAGTGTTAAATTCCAAGGTAACTGCTTGTCATAAAAGCCTACAAATAAACATGTAAGACAAGTTCGGTATCAAGATTCAATACTTAAAAATATGAATATTTGTTCATCAGTTTTATTATCAGATTATTGCAAGTAATCCAACAGCATAAACATATGGAGTTAATGGTGCATTTTCATTGACCGTCAGAATATTGACACCTAAATATAGGTTGCATTAATGGTAAACTGGGGTTTCCTATCAGATCGATGGTGGAAGACAACGGAAACGACACACTGAGAAAACAAGCAAGCGTCGATAATGTACAAATAATGAATAGTGCACTCTCGACTGCATGATAACCAATATAGATATATAAATCATACAGGAAAAGCAGCATTTATGGACGACAGTCAACCACAAACACACCCACAAGCAAAGAACAAATTCAAAAATGAACAAAAGGCAAAAACAAGACATCACAAACACAAACATGTTGACAATAGGGCTACCGCCTTGGAACGGTCAGTGGCAAAAAAGCCGCAAGGGGTTTAAACCTGGTGCTAGGGTGCACCAAACCTCTAACTTACCCTACTGTACGACACGACAAGTCTGGGTATTAAAAGGTTGTTCAGAGTTAGCAGCTATGGCAAGTTTTCATGAGATTCTATCTGTCTGACATACATCTAAACGGCTATAAAATTAACATTTTTATGATCATTATTTGAGGTTGATATATGTTTATTATTGCACTTGTATAATTTTCAATACAAAAACAAAATTGCACATACGCTGAAAAATGAGGGAATGGAAATATCAATAGACAGCAATGGTTATGAGATAAATATGTAAATCAAATAGTGTTTACCATAGGCAATGTTAGCCTAAACTATATGCGCTTTCTCTTGTGTATCGATCTACTTTTTAACTATTATATTCCTCCTGCATGACAGTTTCAGTATTTTCTTTATAGGGCGTTACTTGATTTAAATTTCGTTCCCATTTAACATACGGCTTCTTAAACGGGTTGGATGCAAGTATAACCTTTCTTAAATAACCATTCGTTTACAGTTTTATAACACCATAAAATAAACATTTTCTAAATCTGGCGAAATACAAAGAAATTAAATGCCTGATAATGCACATTCAATAATAATTATACTCAACAAAACAAACCAAAAATAAGTAAATAAATTAAGACAATTTACGTTTCACGTATTCATTACAACAACAACACGTTTCAAACTCTCATAGACAGACATGTATCATATTCAATTTTGCCTTTTACCATTAACTGACTAAATGGATAATTAAAACATAGAGACTACAAAAATGAGTATGATAATGGACCTTTGGAAACGGCCGAAAACGACACATACGAAATATTGCAGTCTCGGTTTGATTGAGACTGTTCATGAGCACGGTTGGATACCTGCGTTAAATTACGATGTATATGAGTAGAATAATTATATGCATCTTAATATACTGAAGGAAAAATGTTTAGCAAGTTTTTTAGATAAAATAATAGTGTATACAAGATATACTGACATTTCTTTGGCATCCACACATTTCCACTCTTTATATAAACTTATTTATTTTACATCGATTGTAACGAAAGCTCGTTAAATTTATTTTAATAATTACTCGTGTATTCCTGGGTAAACCCAGTTCTAAGCAAATGCAGATAAAGTGTTTTGTTCAAGGAAACACAACACATATGGTCATGGTGGGGATCCAACCAACGATGTTTCGATCATGTGTCCAACGCACAAAACGACTGCGGTCCACATCCACTACAATAGGCGGAATGGTAAGGCATATCAAAAACTAACTAAGAACCGCCTTACGAAATCAGTATAGTGCCTTTCTACAATAGATAAAAGATAATAGTTCCTGATACACAGCCGTAAGAACCTCTGCTCCCAACTAAATTATATTTTGTTTATTTCGCTTCTTGCTTTCTCGTTTAGGGCAAAGCATTTTGTTAGAAACTGGGACCATACACCGCTGGTCATGGAGATTCCATGACCACGGTCACATGCAAATCATCTTTGTAATGGCTAAAATGTTTATACTTTTGCCATTCTAACTATTGACTTCTACTCAACCCGGGACTAGAGGGCGTGAATTGTAGCAACCATTCTTTACTACCTGAACAGTTCATGAACAGTCTCAATCACACCAAGATTGCAATCTGTTTTATATTTGTCGTGTTCGGCGATTCCAAATTCCCCTTTCATGTTCTTTTTTTCATCACTCTGGCATATATCAACATTTCCCATTTTAAATATGTATTTAACACACATACCTAGTTAGGTAAATATTATGTCCATGGATATATAATCAATGCGCGCACATTATTGTCTAGTTTCTGAGCCATTATTGTTGTAATAAAGAATATAAATTTTAAAAGCATCCAAGAACATCTTAAATAGGATAAAATGTTAATGTATTACTTATCTCAATAAGGACGTTAAAATAGGTACTGATTTATTTATCATCCGCAGACGATGCATTCACATATGTTCACCATGCATATCGGTAAAGTTAATAGCAGATTACAACATGATAAGCTAATGTACAATCAACATTAACATTAAGAACAGTTTAATGATGATGTATGCATAGATTATATCTACTTATATAGCCATTCCTGTTTTGGTCGATTGCAGTGACCGAGCTGAGGCATGTTGCTATAACGCTGCTATGACGCGCTTGATTACAAACGGATCATAAAAGTACTTTTAGGCAATACTTAGCTTATCTAGGCAATACTTAGCCTTACAGAATCTTACTTTTAGATTATGACTGTGATTAATTAGTAGGCACGTGTTTATTCTTGCTATGTATTAACATTGATCATGTGATTTACAATTGAGTTCACTGCACGACAATTCAAATAATTAAGTTATGTTTACTCTGTAATAAGGCATAACTTCAAATAACTATGGCATACTGATTTCCATATAAATCATCTTCTTAAATTTTACAAAAAAAGAAACATCTATTTATTATATACTTTCCAATGAAATAGTGGATTTTATGATTAAAATAAAACCTTATATTTTCATTGTTTATATTTCACACTGTTGAAGTTGTTTACGTTGGTGACGTTATTGACATCATTGTTTTGGTGCATTGTGTTTTTTCTGCATAAATTTCCAGGCTGTGAGTATATAATAAATAGAATATGTGTTGGTTTGCTTGAATATAGGATTTATTTTCATCGAGAAGTGAGAAAATATTTGAGTTTTCTCACTTTGAGAACAAACAAACAAACATCTAAATATTTTTTTTAATTTGGTGTTTCATAAAAAGAAGGGAGGATTGAACTGTGCATGGTATGATGGTATTTTAGAGTATCTTCCGTAAATTAAAAGAGCAATTTCTCTCCATAATACCACCAAGTAACCTACTGAGGCTTCATGTTCATCATTGTGTCGCATTTAAAGCGAACGACTTTACTTTCAGCTTAAAGCTACAAACGCTATACATAAACTAATACTAACTCATGAATATGAACGATTCACGGGTGAAGTAGTTTCAATTCGACGAGCAACCAAAAGGTTGGTATATAAGCCAAAATCGATGCGTAAAATATCAGATTTTATCTAGCCTTTGTGCAGGTAACATCGATCAATACAAGGCTTCCGATTACATTTCATAAAAAAAAAATAGCTGGTCAGAACGGGATTTGAACCAGTAACGTTTCGCTTTTATATGTTCCTGTTTATGGTGATCTAACCACTAGACTACGGATATTTCTTGGTACGTTGGAGCTCTTTTAACACTAAATAGGTATTATACAATAACTAAAGAAGGATAAAAATATCGGACAGGGAAAGCAGCATTCAAGGACGACAGTCAACCACAAAACACAAAACACAAAAACAAACACGCAAACAGACAAACGAAAAGGCAAAAGTAATAAAAAATGCAAACGACATCACAAACACAAAAGGGTTGACAATAGGGCTACCGCCTTGGAACGGTCAGTGGCAAAGTAGGCCACTGGGGGTTTAAACCGGTTCTAGGGTGCACCATACCTCACACTTACCCTACTGTCATCCCCATTAAAACAGGACAGTGTAAATAAAGAAATCCCCGCCATGATCTAATCTCTAACCAACAAGGCAGCATCAATAGGCAATATAAGTAAAACACAAATATGCTAGTGTAAATATAATACAAAAAAACAATAGCCTAGAAAGCCACAATGAGAGTACTCAATGACTTGGCAGAAGCCAAAGCAGTAAGAGAATACACCATTAAGGGCACGACAAGAAAGATCATGGACAAACATCAAACGCCACCGTCCCAATGGGCTTTAGGTAGGCGTCATCATAGGGTCCACAGCCTGTCCGGTCATCGTACAATTAAAGAGGAAAGCATAGTGGCGAACTGTAAAAGGGTCCACCACCAAGCATGCAGTACGTTGCAAAATGATAGGGTCATAACCTCTTTTGATAAACTTTTTAACAAGTTTAACAAAGATAGTATGAAAGTGATCATGACCAAGAATCTTACGAAGTTTATATGTTAATATACGTAGTGGATACGGCTTTATATTCTGTGGTTTCAGTCGCATTATATATCGTACAAACGGTTTTATAAGTAGTCTATTTCTTATGATATGCAGCGTTTTTTTGCGGCGGGGAGCAAACTCTTCGCTACAATGTCAACATAATTCTATACCAAAAATTGAAGGCTGGTCAAATATATAAGTGGCAGCCGGACAGCATTCGAATTATATGCCTCCGCAAAATAGTGCCTCCGGGTTTGCATGAACTAAAAGTAATGAAAGAGAACTGACTTAAACTAAGACGAGCTATGTATGCAATAGGAAAACAATAATATTCAAATTGACAATATATCAATTGTGTCTACAGAATTTGCCTTCCTTAACCTAATAAAATAGTTGATCATATTGGGGAAAAACGTTCTGGTTACGGCATTGTTTTATTTGATTTTACTTCAAATAGAATGAGAAAACAACAAGATTATTGCTTTATTACGTATAATTGTATATAGCAACAACAATTTCGAAGTGTTTTAGTGATTCGCGATGTCAGTGAATTATTATTAATGATAAGACAAAATAAAGAAAAATGTTTAGACACCACAGGATTGTTGTGTTGGAATATAGCATATATAGATATCTTTATATCCCCTGTATTTAAGATCGGTTTCAATCAAAACGTTCATAGACTGTAGAGTTTGGGGTGTAGTTCTGCAAGAACGTCAAAACGTGTCTCTACGTCATGACGTCTTGATGTCAATGACGTCACAATGCTTTTGTAACCCCGTTTTTTTCAATGATTGCATTTTTTATGTTCTTTTACTACAAAAATCAATCAGTGTTATTGTCTGAGTCAACGCTGACATATTTTATTTCATGACGTCATCCAAAATGGCAGCCGGTGACGCCATTCAAGAAATCTTGTAATCGCTATATCGCCTTCATTTATGATCGGTTTTTGATACTTCTTTCACAGGTTGCAGACATTAAAATCTAGTTTTGCAAGAATGTCAAATTTTGTCTTGTCTATGTCAAAGATAGTCGCCAGTGACGTCATACTGGGAATCTTGTTATGGCTATATCTCCTTTATTTATGATCGGATTTGATTTTTTTTTTATATATTGTAGAGTTCAGGATCGGGTTGTGCAAGAACGTCATATGGTATCCCGACGTCATAACGCCATGACGTCACTCACTCAGACAGTTGTAGCGTCAAGACGCCATTAAGACGGGAAAGCCTGTTTTATCAGGTTCTGACCTACTTTTGTAAAACTCTGTACTTGTATAGGTAGTTTGCTATTAAAAAACATGATCAGTCTCAAATATCTATAAATCTATTTGACTTATAATAACGAAAGTTTGCATAGCTTCAAAAACTCTGACAGGAAAAAACAGATTTTTTCACCTATATACTAAAAAAACTATTCTTCATACTAAATACTATTTAAAGTCATTTACACAAACACCGCCGAATTCAGCACTTTCAGCGCTTTGATCAATCGGAACACTCGTTCGTGGTCCAGTGGTAGAGCGCCGAACTCCAGATCGAGAGGTCGTGGGTTCGATCCTCGCCGCGGCCACGTTATTTATCCTTGAGCAAGACAATTAATCCACATTGCTTAGTACTGGTTCTACCCAGGAAGACATCGAGAGTGATTAATCTAAGTTGCAATAACTTGTTTCGCAATCGATTTAAAATAAATATGTTTAAACTAACACTCGTTCTTTTAAGATGTTACGATTTTATCGGAAAGCTAACAGGGAGTGTGATTTTAACAGCGCCGTCTAGTCTATTTGCCACCCATCGTCTGCAATGTCGTCTGCTAAACTAAAAGATGCACTGGAAACAATTGGTTTAGGAACAATATTTCATCGATTACTGGATAAAAAAATGACGATTTAATTGTATATTCATTGACCGACACCGAGTTGTCCAATCTCGGAGTCCAGACAATCGGCGATCAGACTGAGGCTTCAACAACACTAGTCTTGACCCCAGAATCAAGTTTTCGCAGCAGTGGTAGTAGGTAGTGTAGCTGTCTCTAGTTCATCCACAGGTTTGTAAACTATTAGATTTATTAATTGTGTTGATCATTTATTGTTTGTGTTATTATTTTACCAGTACCAGCCAGGCCAGGGATTAGACGGCAACGACTCTCAGTCTTGAAAATATGGCCGGGAGCGTGGTTTTATCACCTGCAAGACATTCTCTATATGTGGGCTCAGTACCTGGTATTTTAAATGTAATGTGTCACCCTTCCCCTCTGTAATGTGTTTCCCTTTCTCTCTGCACTGTTTCACCCTTTCCCTCTGTAATGTGTCACCCTTCCTCTGTAATGTGTTTCCCTTTCTCTCTGCACTGTGTCACCCTTTCCCTTTGTAATGCGTCACCTTTCCTCTGTAATGTGTCACCCTTCCCCTCTGTAATGTGTGACTGTCACCTTTTCTCTCTGCAACGTGTCACCCTCTCCGTCTTTAATCTATGTGCCACATTTGCTCTTTGCAATATATCACCCTTTTCCTCTTCACCCTTCCTCTGCTATGTGTCACACTTCCACTCTATAATGTGTAACCCTTTCGTTCTGTAATTTGACAGTGTCACCCGTTCTCTCTGCAATGTGTCACTCTTCTCCTCTTTGATGTGTCACCCTTTCTCTCTGCAATGTGTCACCCTTCCCCTCTGTAATGTGTCACCTTTCCTCTGTATTGTGTCACCCTTCCATTCTGTAATGTGTCACCCTTGAATATATGGTAATGTGTTTGCAAAGTATTTATGCATACAATATTATTTTGTTTGTTAGTGGAAAATTCACAAATTTAAGGCAAAACAATGCGAATTTTCCCAATTGAATGCGTGCCGGTACAATTCCCTAAGAGTAAAAGAAAATCGCTGCTCTGTAATTTGTCACCCTTCCTCTGTTATTTGTCACCTTTCCTCCCTGTAATGTGTCACTCTTCCTCTGTAATCTGTCACCCTTCATCAGTAATGTGTCGCCTTTCCTCTGTAATCTGTCACCCTTCTACTATGTTATGTGTCTGCCTTTCTCTGTAATGTGTCACCCTTCCGCTGTAATGTGTTCACCCTTCCCCTCCGTAATGTATCACCCTTCCCCTATGTAATGTGTCACCCTTCATCTGTAATGTGTCGCCCTTCCTCTGTAATGTGTCTCCCATCCCCTCTGTAATGTGTGACCAGTTCCCTATGTAATGTGTCACCATTCCTCTGTAATGTGTCGCCCTTTCGCTGTAACGTGTCACCCTTCCGCTGTAATGTGTTCACCCTTCCCCTCTGTAATGTATCACCCTTCCCCTATGTAATGTGTCACCCTTCCTCTGTAATGTATCGCCCTTCCTCTGTACTGTGCCACCCTTCCCCTCTGTAATGTGTCACCCGTTCCCTATGTAATGTGTCACCCTTCCTGTCTGTAATGTGTCGCCCTTCCGCTGTAATGTGTCACCCTTCCCGTCTGTAATGTGTCACAATTCCTGTCTGTAATGTGTCACCCTTCCTCTGTAATGTGTTGCCCTTCCTCTGTAATGTGCCATCTTTCCCTTCTCTAATGTGTCACCCTTACGTTACGTAATGCTGTATTGTGTCACCCTTCCCCTATGTAATGTGTCATCATTCACCTAAGTAATGTGTCACCATTCCTCTGTAATGTGTCGCCCTTCCTCTGTAATGTGTCACCCTTCCCCTCTGTAATGTGTCACCCTTCCCCTCTGTAATGTCCTTCGGGAGATTTTGTTACCTGCGAGTCCTGCTTCTAGTCTCATAATATTTGCTATGTACTCACAATTAAAAATATGTGCATCCACAGGACGCATAGACCCGTAGTTCTATTTATAACTGCGTGCACCTATATTCCATATCACTGTTTCTTTTTAAAATGTTTGGGTATATAGAATAGAAATGGTCCCTCACAATGACACGAAAATCAGTAAGAATGTTATATCTAAAAATCTATATAAAAAATGGTAAACAAACCAAGGGATTGACAGGTGAAACAAGTACATCTGCAGGTATAAATGTATACTCTGGTGAATCCAATCAGCTGTAAATTGATTATGCATGTAAAGCAATGGTCCCTTGTTCCCGAACACATTTAAGTCATAGTCCATGCTTAAAGCTGTACAGTCTCTATTTTAACTGGTAATTACTCATGAATATGAATGAGTCGCGTGTGAAGTAGCTTCAAATCGACGAACACGCCAAAAGTCGGTATATAAGCAGAAATCGATGCGTAAAATTTCACATTTTTATTTAGCCTTCGTACAGGTAACATCGAAAAATATACGACTCCAGGATATATATGATAAACAAAATAGTTGCCCGGAACGGGATTTGAACCACAGCCTTGTAATTGTAAGTTTTGAAAGATGTACGCTGAACCACTAGACCACTGCTATTTATTGGTACAGTATGTTGTTGTATTTTTAACACTAAATAGGAATTACAAGTAATAACAAGCGCGCGCACACAAACTCATCAAGCGCTAAATAACAAGTCGAGATTTCGTTGATTTGAGGCGAAGTATTAGTTTCAGATTGATAACATACAGTATTACACGTGCGACAATATGGACTACATATTTATTGATCCATCTTTAGTCGCGTTCAAATATGGTAAGTTATTTTGCCTCATAATATATGGTAGTTAGTATACTATTTTCTCAAGCAGCTTCAACGCACGACTTAGAGCACGACTTGAAATCAGAAGGTCGTGTGTTCGAACCCCGAAAGAAGCTAACTTTTTCTTTTCTGTAAAAATTACTGTTACCCGTGTATAGGTACGATGTGCACTGGTCGATGTATATACAGTAAATGATATCCTGCGCTATATTTGCTCGCTTAAATATCCGATTTCGACATCAACAGGAGCTGGTGAACATGAAGTTACAAATAAAGACACGCCTACAACGATATAGGGACTTTGTAGCTTTATGCGTGATAAACGCTTCGGCAACTTTGAAACTGTATCACCCAGTGATTAAGGGTATGTAAGCCTTAACGTTTACATAACAATTTGCTCAGATATCCGATAACTACAGACTGTTCAACTCAGTGAGGATATTCAATGGCGTTTACTGTATATATACATGTTTGTTGAACAGAAGAGGGGGTAATGAGAGCATATCGTAAATACATCATTAGGTAAAAATTATAAACACTTACCCGCGTATTCCACATAAGTTTCATATATATATATTTATTTCCTATAATATCCTTGAAACAATACAAAATCACACACATACTATGTATCGGTAGCAAATAGTATGTACAGCGAAATACATGCTCAGGTGTTGACACTAGACAGGGAGAAATTATTGTTTAAAATGAGAAACGTGAAGGGTATTGTTTAAATTAATAGTTAAAGATATGGAATTTGCTTTTGTTGAAAAAAGACCAGCACTATTTTATTTCGCAAATAGTAGTTTTTAGCATGGTGAACTTGTTCACCAAACTTTAGTAACTATGTTCTTTCACGAATCCTAACTACAGCCTCACTTATGAATCGACGCATTGCCTCGAAAGAAGACCTATATTTTAACAGATGTTTCTTCTATTCTAGTGCGGATACAAATAAGGTAATGTCAAATAATTTCTTCGATACATTGTTGAAGTTATATATTGTTTATGTAGCTATTTCATCTATTATTCCATCGTTTTGTTGTGCGGTCTGTAAATAGATCAATCATCATCATCACGTGATCTTGCATAAAATGTCCAACAACATATTCATACGCCGTATTGATCTCCTAGGATATTTTATTGAGATTTGTAACCAGTTAATTTTATACTTTATTTCTCTTGCAACACCATCAAACGCATATGTTCCATCTTTCTTGGATTTATATATTTAGGAACTATACATATATGTTGTGACATGGCCTTTATAGTCTTCATATAATATTTAATTGTTTGGTCAGTAATGGTTATCACATAAGCAACTTCCTTTGTAATTTCCTTCTCCAATTGCGCGCGAAATTTCATCTGGTACCCTACTGGTACACATCGCCTGGCTATACCTCGATAACCAGGACGGTAACCATTCCCGCGCGTCTCTTTGAGAGGTGGTCATTACATTCTGAACAATGTAATCGTAAAGATATATGGTATTTGATGTTTTATGAATACATGTGTGACAGAACAGAACGCGTGATTGTGCCAGACTGTACCGAAATTGAATCCCATTAGATGAAATTGCGTAGCTTAGCCAGAATGGCGGGGAATTTTGTATCTGAGTTCGTCTCAAATAGCTGAGGTCTTCCTCCACCAATTAAACTGGCCGCCATACATAACCTAATTGATATGTTAATAAATGGCGTAAAACACCATGCAAAAAAATAAATAAATAAATAAAACCGAAACCGGTTTGATGAATCTGGTTTAGTATATCCGTACGTTATAACCAAATGCTAAAACTGAAAATAGATTTTAGCAACAATGTAGTTCTGTATAGCATTGATTTATTTATGTTATAAATGAATCTGAAAGAATAAGAAATAATTAATGATCTATAAAAAAACATAAGATACACAATCTGTATAAGACCAAAAAAGAGGTTCTACAGCAGCTCTAAATAAAATACGGTAGGTGGGTAGGGATTTTTTTTTGCTTAAAAAGGTTTAGGGTCGGTCGGCCGAAGGGAAACAGCCCTATTGTTTTGGCCTTATCTCTATAATCTGAGGCCTAAAAAAAGGTTTACTTCTACTTTTGTGACCCATAGGGATCTGTAAAATAAACGATATTACGATGGTGAAAACGCGACAGTACGATAGTGAAAATACGATAGTATATCTCATTATCATCATCGTACTATCGTATTATCGCGTTTTCGATATCGTAGTATCGCGTTATCATCATCGTGTTATCGCGTTTTCGTTATCGTAGTTTCGTGATTTCGCGTTTTCATCATCGTACTATCGAGTATCGCGTTTCAGATCAACACATTGAAAGGCGATGGCCCTAACGGAATTCCGTACTAAACCACTACATTATTGCTCCATCCAATGTATTTAAGGAATACATTTTATTTTTTTAACATTCATGGCACTGAATAACATCAGGTCACGTGCAAAGTAAGTGAATCCAGAAGGGATTGTTAATTTTGCTCGCGACCTGATGCTATTCATAGTCCCATGAATGTTAAAAAAATAAAATGTATTCCTTATATTTATATTATTATTGTACTCAATCAATACCCATATGTCCCGTTTCTCAACCATTTTCTTCTCTAAATTGATAAAAATGCAGAATACTGTCGCCTATATTTATCACGGCAAATGGGACAGCGTAAACGTTTAGCATCGCCTTTCTAACCTTTTATGGTATACTCACGTCACACGTCACTTGTTTTTCCTTGAAACGTCATAGTTTTAACAAGCAATTAAAATGTGATTCATGGTCAAATGCATGTTTCTAGTTTTGTATGTCTTATACAAGTACTTACATTAGAAATGTAAATATAAATGAATGAAATGATGTCAGCGTCATCATGAACAAAATAATAAATTGAGTAAACACACAGAAATATTTAATAGTCATTAATATTTTTTGAGTGTATTTTTAATGTGGTTTGTTGTTTAATCCTAGTTAACAAGTTAATATAAATTACTTGGTAAATAAAAATCAATTGTGAATGGCGCCTGGTCTTTATGAATAGTTTTACCCTTGGATACATTTTAATATTAAAAGCCTTAATATGTCTTGAAATCATTGAATATAAATCTGTCCTTCAAAGCCTGCAAATGTCAAAACATTATCTGTGACCAGTGTACACAAGAACAGCTTTTGATTAGTAATACAGGATTGGCAGGTTTATTAAGTTTATTTACTATTGAATGTTTTATTTATTTAATGAAATAACAGTTAATGCATGGAACATTCAATACACAATTGTTCCAAGGTCCAGCCAAGGTTCTGTTTTAGCCATACATTGTTAGAGGAAAAAAAAACTAATAAAAAAAAAGTCCCTACCTTACCTATTTTTTTGAAGATGTTACCCGAAACACACAATTTGTTTAGGCTTGATCTGTTGTCATTCGTTTAAAGAACAACGATGGTTTATATTCTGTATCTAAAGAACAACGATGGTTTATATTCTGTATCTGACGAAGAAAAGGCACATTTATTGAATGGCTTTTTTACATCAATATCAACTGTTGACGACACCAATGCCACCCTACCACAATTTATACCTAAGACGATCAATACTATCAACGATATTAATATCACTGAAAATGAAATTTCTGATATCCTATCAACTTTAGTGATAAATACAGCTAGTGGGCCAGATGAAATAAGTCATAGTGTCCTGAAAGAAACTTCAAAAACAATATGTCGCTCCATGTGTATTCTGTTTAATCGTTCAATTCAAGAAAACATCTTTCCACAATGCTGGACATTAGCTAATGTATGCCACTTTTTAAATCAGGTGATCGAACTATAGACCAATATAGTTAATAAGTTGCGTTGGAAAAGTTACGGAACGCGTGATATTCAAACATATTTTTATTTTTTTCCTTACCAATAATTTAATATTTAGAAACCAGTCTGTTTTCTTACCTGGTCACTCAACAGTTTATCAACTAATTGATATTTATAATCTAATATGCAAAGCGATTGATGAAAACAAATTTACATGTATGGTATTTATTTATATATCCAAAGCTTTCGATCGTATCTGACACGCAGCTTTAATTTTTAAACTCTGACAACGTGGCATTTTAGGCAACCTTATAAATTGGATAAATAATTATATAACTGATCGTAAACAAAGAGTTTTCGTTGGTTCTTCTTTTTCTGAAATAAAAATGCCAAATGCTGGCGTACCCTTAGGCTCTGTTCTAGGACCATTATTGTTTTTTATTTACATAAACGACATAGCTGATGCATTGCTTAGTACCACAAGGCTATTTGCTGATGACAGTTCTATTTCGGTATCTACATCCGACTTAGATTATATGGAAACTACAATTAATGAGGACTTGGGTAAAATATCAAATTGGTCAAAGCAATGGCTCGTAAAATTTAATCCATCTAAAACAGAAGTCATCTTTGTTTCGTTTGCAAACAGAAACCGTCCGTCTTTGATATTTGAAAATACTCAACTTAACTTTGTTGACCATCATAAACATCTAGGAGTAACCCTTAGTCATGATGGGTCCTGGCATCAACATATTTCAAATATTGTAATATCTGCGTCTAAGGTATTAGGTTCAATGAAATTAATGAAATTTAAATTAAAACGTCAAACGCTTAATCAAATACATAACTCTTACCTTCGCCCTATTTTGGAATACGCGGCTATATATGGGATAGTTGTACAAATTATGAAAAAGATAACTTAGAAAAAATACAATATGAAGCCGCGCGAATAGTTACTGGCCTGATTCGTTCTGTCTCTATACAAAAATTGTTAACTGAAATTGGTTGGGTCTCTCTGGCCGATAGAAGACACATTCAAAAGTTGTATTGACCTTTAAGTTTAAAAATGGAGATTTACCGAGTTACTTGAATGAAATATTCCCTGCAACTATTTAGGAATCGAATCCTTACAACTTGAGAAACAGTTCCAATTTCGTTACTTTACCTAGAAGAACAGAACTGTTTTCGAGATCAGTCTTACCGTCATCTTTAAAACTTTGGAACGAACTTGATATTAATATTCGCGAAGCACCATTCCTTTCGAGTTTTAAAACTAGCCTTAACAATTACTTTAAACCACCGATAGTACCCCAATACTACATCTTGGGTGATAGATACCTTTCAGTTCTACATGCGCGTTTGCGAAACAATTGCAGCAATTTAAACGCTGATCTCTTTCTTAATCATTTGAGGGATAATCCCAATGGTATATGTGGTGATGGTTTTGAAGATGTTGAGCATTATTTGTTTAGATGTGTAATTTTCAGAAATGAAAGACGGCAATTATTTTTAGACACTCGTTTATTTCATCCTTTAAGTACTCACAAACTTTTATACGGATCGACCAACTAACGGACGAAGAAAATCATATTCTATTTACTCAAAGAAATATAAAAAGATCGGACAGGGAAAGTAGCATTCAAGGAGGACAGTCAACCACAAAACACAGAAACAAACATGCAAACAGACAAACAAGAAGGCAAAAGTAATAATAAATGCAAACGACATCACAAACACAAAAGGGTTTACAATAGGGCTACTGCCTTGGAACGGTCAGTGGCAAAGGTCACTGGGTGGCTTAAACCGGTTCTAGGGTGCACCTACTGTCATCCCATTACAAACCACACACTTACCCTACTGTCATCCCATTAAAACAGGACAGTGTAAATAAAGAAATCCCCGCCATGATCTAATCTCTAACCAACAAGGCAGCATCAATAGGCAATATAAGTAAAACACAAAGATGAACGTGTAAATATAAAACTAAAAAACAATAGCCTAAAAAGCCACAAT
The DNA here is from genome assembly GCA_037043455.1 of Cyrtodaria siliqua. NCBI lineage: Eukaryota > Metazoa > Mollusca > Bivalvia > Adapedonta > Hiatellidae > Cyrtodaria > Cyrtodaria siliqua. Next base: position 18,660 of record JAWPHD010005346.1, on the reverse strand, counting down.
GAAGGTACTCAATGACTTGGCAGAAGCCAGAGCAACAAGAAAATAAACCATTAAGGGCACGACAAGAAAGATCATAGACAAACATCAAACACCACCGTCCCAATGGGCTTTAGGTAGGCGTCATCATGGAGTCCACCGACTGTCCGGTCATCGCACAATTAAAGAGGAAAGCATAGTGGCGAACTGTAAAAGGGTCCATCACCAAGCATGGAGTACGTTGCAAAATGATAGGGTCATGACCTCTTTTGATAAACGTTTGAACAAGTTTAACAAAGATAGTATAAAAGTGATCAAGTTCAAAACTATATTAAAAACACTAAACGATTCCAAAATCCTTAACTTTGTATCGATATATCGTTGTATTTTGTCTTTGTCTATATCAACTTTCGCTATGTTTTTATCAGCCTGAACGGGGATATTGTGGTGTTATTTCGGTGCAGATTGCGTGGGGGTAGAATGGCACAGCAGAGTTTAAATTTTTGCATTTTTTTATTATTTTTTCCTTGGTTTTTCCTTATGAAATTTATATTTGAATGTATTGTTACAATTTCAAACCGATAATCACGTACACATTTTCAGCCACAATGGAGAGAACTGTAACTAATGTTGTAATAACTTGTAGTTCAATCCATTTGCATATGTTTCTATGAATATTGTGATGTTGAATTGATGTATTGTAACATATTTGCAATGAAATATTATTAAATTAAATTGTCATTCGTAGCGTCATTGACCGAAGTGTTCCGAATGATCCGTCTTTAATCTGCACGAATCCATCCCGAGAGCAGGATTCGCGGTTTCTCAAATCAGGATTTATCAAAACTGTTGTAAACAAACAGTATGGATTTTGAATCCAGTTCCGGTTTCACTGTAATCAAACACGACCAAATTCTAAGACGCAATTTCATCATAGTTCACCATGCTCTCAGTACCTTCGGTACTTTGATTAGAATATGGGGGTAGCAAACCCGTTTATCCTTCCGTTACACAATTCCGGAGCTTCTTGGCAATATAACAAATGAGTAAAAAAACTAAAGTTTCGGAGTAAATTGTATCTCTCTTCATGAAACATGTCATATATATCCTGACTTTTCGGATTTCTTCCCACTGTGTTTCCACGGCAATCATATTTTGACGAAACAAAAACACTGACGTGCATCATCTCCATATTGCCACGGATACACAAATAACATTTTATTTTGATATCTCAAATGTATTTCACGCAGTCGCAGGATCCCGTTATTGTGGAATGAGTATTATTCTTTTTCTAACTGTCTTACCGACACCGTTTACACAATTCAAATGTTAATATTAACTAACATATACTTAATGATTTAATAGATGAGAATGGAAACTTTTATTCTGTTGAGGAATTTAATAGCTTGCTTAATGCAAATGCATATTTTCTGCTATACAATGGAGTTTTTGCGGCAATTACAGCTTACATGTTTAGTGATTGACCCCTCTACAGTCAGTCATTAAGCTTCACTTTTCACTTGTGCGATGACTGGACTACCTCTTGCGACTCTATGATTGTACCTACTGGAACCCCAACTAAGGGAGGTGGGGGAATGAGCTTTCGTCCCTCGGGTTTTCAGGTCGTACCCTAGATTGGTTTTCTCTTTAGCTGCAACTACTATGGTTGTTCAGTACGATTCTGGATACATCCTGAGATGTTTATTATTTTGTATGTGTTTCTTTAGTTAGTTTCTCTGGATGTGGACTTTATTGTTTAGAGAAGTCCTTTTGATGGGATGTAGTTTTGTTTACACTGTCTTGTCTATTTGGGCGCTGAAGACAGGATAATAGCGAGGATTGTGCGCATATAAAATCGATTCAAGCTAACCAGTAGGCCTTATTGCCTACTGACCGTTCCAGTCTTCACCACCCTTTCTGTTGTTTTTTGTCTCTTTCATTGTATTATCAAGTCCTTGTTTATAGTACAGTGCGGACCTACGATGCCATTGCGTTCGAACGCTGTGGTTTCTATAGGACCCTATATCTTTGATAGTCTGAGGCCTAGCATATTCATTAATAATTGTTTATATAAAAGCAAGCACTAAGACTATATATAAATATATACATATTTAGCACATGCTAGTAATCAGGATCTTAAACTATCTGGATTGACATATGTCCCGGTTAGAGTACTTTATTACTTTAAAACTTTATTTTTAAAAGATAGTAGTATCATGATCATGATGATTATCAGTATGTTTTAATTCATTTTGACTGTGAAACATGGCAACATATGAAGGTCAAACAATATATATATGTACCATATCCTGGACCAATACAATGTGTATAGTGTTTCTAGGCTTATAAGCGAATAAATTAATATGTCATGTTTGCATTTTTAAATGCCTAATTCATATTGTACTTTAACGTGTTGCATAAATGGTGAACACAAAACAGCTATTAGGAGAAGGAACAAAAACTATTCTTCTTAGAATTCTTCTCGAATTGTTTGATAAAATTATATTTAACATAAATACTTTCATTGACTTGATGTATCAAGTGTGTACAAAAGACAAACATTATGGTATTTGATCATTCTGTTTGAATTGTACATAATAATTGAGCAATGTACTGTAAGCTTTGTGAATTCAGTTGTTATGGTAACTGTTAGGTCAGCGCTGTAGATCTTTTTCATTGTCTGGTTTCATAATAAGATGAACATAGATATTGAAACATCAATCATTTTTTCATCGTTGTTATCAAAGAAAACCTCAAATTACATTAACAATGCATTACATTTTATTCTCAGGTGTATAGCACAAGATACGATTTTATTTATCGTTACTGTATGACATTAGCGCATTGCACGATAAGAGAGAATTCTAATTTTAAAAACTTTTTGCGTATGACTTTAAACGAATATGAGAAAACCTTTTCACGAAAATTGGTCCAATAAGTCTTCAAAGGAGAATATCAGGTTTTGGGCCTAATTTGTTAAAAAACATAATAACGTATAAAATCACCAATTTAAAATGTGAAAGAGTTTATAGATTAAGATGGAACATGAACAGCTTCCTATAATACAGCGCAATTAATTAAACAATATAGTTTACAGCACGCCTTTAAAGTACTCTTGCCATTTTTTGTTTCATGAAAATGTTTACGTTTATTTAAATCTAAATCAATCAATAAACAACAAAAGATATTTACAATTCACACATTACAATATCTGTGAAAAGCGAGAAGTAAATTAATGCACAGGTAAATGTATTTATCAATTATCTGGCAATAGTTGTGCTGCTATACAATTCAGGTTTACCTCATTTCCCCGTGCAGTCACGCAATGGTAAACGTAGTATCTGCGTCATGCAAATAAAACTTATTTTTACATGCAACTTATTCACGGTTTTCAATACATGTTGCACTCCGAAATCAAGAAATGTTCATATGATGGTTGAGTTAAACTTGTTAACTGATAATACTACAAAAAGGGTGGCCATTCATCTTAGTTTAAAGACCATAGAGAAACCTCCAAGTTATAAATAACTGCCATGCGGAGCAAATCGGCGATATCTACACAACGGCGCTCGCTTTGCAATACATTGGGATTTACTTTACCGCCAAGTTTAAAATAGCTATCCTTGGTTAGTTACCATAGAAATACGTTCTTCGGGGCATTTATTTTCTTTTCCTAATTTCTTTTATGTTTTATGGCTCATTTCTTTTATTTGTGTCAATTAAACACGTAAATAATGTATTTCAACAATTCTAAGAATAATACCAATCCTAATATACTTCATTTAATAATAACTGTCAGGTGACCTTCATTATAAACGTTTAGACGGCATATAGCATATTCGATATTGTAAATTCAGTTGATGCAAATGCCATAGGGATAAAATATGATCCCGACTATTTATATAAGGAGTTGTAAAAATCGGTTCCGTCTTTGATCTGTTTGGTTTAGCTAATAGACTATCAGGTGAGTGAGATGCATGCACATTTCGGCTTCTTGTTTTGATTATAAGTGGAATGGAAAACTTACATTAGGCTCAGGAGTATACTGTCACAATCGTTACCATGGTTACTGTATGAAATTTATTGTGTTTTACTATACAGGGGAGACCGTTAAGGAAGCAATTGAGATATCAATTCTTAAAGGAAACCATCAAACAGTTTCACGAATATTGGTTCATTAGATATTAAAAATACCTGTTGAATTTCCTGGAAGTCATCAATACAATACAGAATGTGATCAGCAAAGTACGAAATGCCGTTAAATTCAGTGTATTATTTATATACCTATGGGGTTTATGTGTATTATTTATATACCTATGGGGTTTATGTCACTTTTAACGATCTTTCAGACATTCATATCACGGCGGTGTCCACTTTCGCCGTAAACACATGACATGATACCCCACCCTGTCACATTTTACGGAGACCGTGCAGACCAGTCCAGAAATACCCTTTCATACGCTGATCATCAAGCAAAGCAATAACTTAAGTTGTTAGGGGACATCCCCTGCCTACACAATTTTCGAGCAGTCCTCATGAATAAAATGCATGGAATATATGGAAGTGCAAACTTTAAAAATAAAATTGGTGCAGATTAATGTTTACTAGTAAGTCACCACATTTAAACATTTTTTCCTTCTGAATTTGTAGAGAATGCAAAGTCTCTATTTTGAATTAGATGTTTTTGTTTGCTCAAACAAATATGTATTTGAGTAGCGACACATACATTTAACGCTTCTGCAAGGTCATGCTTTGTATTTGTACATATAAATAATGCATGTTATGTTTTCATACTGTCAGTTTGTTTCAACAAGTCAACAACAACATTTTAAAATTCAGCGAAATATAATATCAGCAAAGTTTATAGATAAAAGTCAGAATGTCATATCATAATGCAATTGTAAGTTCAATATATGTATGTATAGCTATATTAATTATATATTTGACAATACGATACATAGAGGCGAATTAATTTTTGTTTTACCTTTAGCATTTTATTTCACTTACCGTTTTCGTTAATAGTCTGATGCTATGATATTGAACTGCTTTTAGATGGTGTCATTCATACTTTCATAACAATCTTGTCCAAAGGTCTTGGCTGTGCTAATTGATAGTAAATGAATTTAATAATTGAATACTTCTCAGTACCTCAAATAGGCCTTGAGCCAGGACCCAACATTTTCGATATCGCTACCAACTGAGGTGGCGAAGTTTTACCATTATTTTTTTAGAAAGAACAATATCTGTAGATGATATTTTTCTATGATAGCAGTCTGGAACGGTAGCTTATACTATAATTATATTAATTTGAACAACAATAGGTGTATCATTGTAGCCTGGATGTTTATTTTTGCACAATTGTATTTTTTGATAATTTGTAATATACTTTTGACATAATAATTTTATGCAATTAAGTTTATAATTCATATTAGTTTAATACAGAATGAATAAGCTTTGTCAGCATTGAAATCTGCTTAAAATCACTATTGTGTTTAAATTACCCTACCCACTATTGGCACATCTTTATGCATTAAGATTAGTAAATATTTATCTGTATAAAATTGAACGAATCACTAATTCACAACTTTCTGCGATGATTTAATTAGTATATTATGAATTAGGAATTGTTTTGATAGATTATTATTGAAAGTATATGCAACGTTCGTGCCCTTTGCTTGCATAATTATATGAGTTCAGCAAGCCTGAACATCGAACAGGAAGTGCAAGTCTTCCTCAGAATAATTGCAACATCCCTATTATTTTAATTTTCTGATATATACTGAAAGGAGAAAGAAACATGACACGGGAATTTCCGCTATGTATTGTATGTACAATATGCTGCTGTTAATCGAATGGTTAATGGCTACGTAAGATCTTTTCTTTCGTAAAAAGGACTAAATCAACACGTAACACAGCAAATAGTATTCCTGCAAAGTTTCACTATTGACAGAGTAAGCGTTAGCTCAAGCATGTGAGCTAACTCAGGGGACAAACTTTTGCAAACATTTTACGTTAAATACAGTATTGAACTGGCTCAATTTTTCAAAGAGGAAGTTACTTCAACATTTATGAATTTCTTGTTACAACGTGTACTGTGATTAAAACGTATACAACATCACAGTTGTGTCATTTCCTTGGCATATGGAATTAAGTGTGAAGTATGTACAACATATAGCGGAAATTCCCGTGTCGCGTTTCTTTTTCCTTTCAGTATATATATATTGCACAAAAGACACAAACAGTCCAATGGATCTAGATAAGAGAAATGTGAGTTTGTTCGCTTCCTATCAGTCCATTTTTAGGTGTATGCGTTATTCAATACGTATTATGATTAAGACGTGTTGAATATGTGTTACACATATAATAAAGACACGAAGCAATAGTTAACACATGCAAACACAAAATCCAATTAGATGTCTTTTTTAATGCTTTTTAATTGCAATTTATGTCTATTTTAACGATGTTTAACACAGTTTGAATTACCCCACCCACATAAATCACAATAAAGAAGTATGCATATGAAATTGAGAAAACTATTATATGCCTTTGCAAAAAACATCGAAGTAGAAGAACTACTAACCATGGAAAGCAACTATTTGTTAGAAGTGGTACAGTTATTACAATAGTATCTTCGTAACATATTCTTTGCATTTTATTACAGTCATAACCTATTTTTGTGCATGCAGAAATAGTGCAAACTGAGTGACAGTTATCTAAAAAAGATCGAAAGTTTATTGCGACACTGACAAAGGCTATAATACATGGTCTATGTACTGCCTAAGCGTCTCCCTGGCCGAATGGTTAACGACGTTGCGTTGTAAACCTTCGCCTCTCACAGCTGCGGGTTAGAATCCCACTGGGAGCTCGACTTGCAAGTGACGAAGTGTCGATTCTTACGGATGGCAGGAGGTATACAGAACTGGTTCTACCCAGGAAAAGTGGGTGGTCTGCCACCACCACAAAAATCTCCCGTAATATATAACCTTACGTGTGTTGAAAATGACGTAAAGCCCAATACAAACAAACAAACTATGTATTGCCTTAAACTATCCCTCATTGATCTCAATATCAGTATTTACTTAATTTTTGTTGTTGACAAAAAATATACTTTTATCTTTAATTTTGTGGGCACTTCTAAAGAAACAGAATTGAAAGAATTGGATGTTATTTAACGGATTATCAAACATATATGTTATTAAGATCCGCTATATATAGGAATCCGGGAACCTGCCACAATACTAATAACAAATATATTACTATAGTTCTTTAACTTGAAGGATAGACTCCGATACACAGGACCGCCCAGTTTACGGGACCCCCAATAGACGAACGGGGCTACCTCTGTCTTCACGCGGGAAAGTGTCTTGCAAATAACACAGTGGCGCCGTCGAGGCTTGAACCCGTGTTCTCCCGATTTCAAGTCCACCATTATATCCACTGGGCTACAGGTTGTATGCTCTCAAGGAGGCTGATTGCGATGAAATACATACACCTAAAACGCTAAAACTTGATGATATTAATGATACGGTTATTTTCATAAAGCTGGTGTTCACAACAGTCATTCTTTACTAGCAAATTTGTGTATATATGTTCAAAGGAGTATACTCCCTCCGCTAGTATACCAAAAGAAGAATCTCTCAATTGCACGGTATTCTGTATGAACTGTCACAAGTTGCTACATGTCTATGAGAGTTGACCTTTGGAAACGACCGAACACGATAAATACGAAATAGTGCTGTCTCGGTTTGATTAAGAACGGTAGTGAAATATGCTAGCTACCGCTCACGCCTTCTAGCCCCAGGTTGAGCAGAAACTCAATATTCATTAAATCAATAGTCCTTAATTGTAACCATCCATAAGATGGCATGCATATGGCGGTGGACATAGAGATCTTATATGCCTTATATATGCGCATCCCATTGCTACGTTTTGATTGGTAATATCAATTAATTGCAAAGACTTTGGATAATAAAAGAAAATTAATATTACTTATATCAGGTTTAAATAATTGTATTACCTAACATTACAATATATAATAAGCATATAATATAACATTGTCGTTTTTTAAAACAACAACAAAAGAACATGCTTACACATAAGGATCGGTACAAAAAACGCTTACTAATAAGGATCGGTACCCAGGATAGTACACAGTTGAATATTTGAATACTCAGAAAACTATGTCTGACATACCGGTATTACCACAATAATATGGCTTTCTTAGTAATACTTTTTGCGAATTAAGGGTGTACGTTTGAAAACAAACAACTCAAAATGTCCTTAGGGTTTTTGATCGTATCTTATATATTTGTTTACTCTCTGGCTGCAACTGCTTTGGTTATTCAGTAAGCTTATTGATATATTCTGAGATGTTTATAATTAAGTATGTTTATATATAATATATTTACAAACACATTTAAGTGTATCGTGTTTTTTTTTTCTGGGTGTTGACTTTATTGTTAAAGACATTAAAATACATTTTTTAATGGAATTAAATTTTGTTTACACTGTCTTGTCAAGAAGGGTTAATAGCGAGGATGTGTACACATAACATCAATTTAAGTTAACCAATAGGCCGTATTGCCTACTGACCGTTTCAAGTCGCTTACTCTGTATTCACCACCCTTTATGTTTGTATATTGTCCCATCCATTGACGTTTTAATATGATATTTTTGTTTTAGTTTGTTGTACAGTGTTAACCTACGGTGCAATTGTGTTTGAAAACTGTGGTTTATATAGGACTATTTTTCTCATTTTATAGATGCTTACAATGCTGCTGACAAAGCTACAGTAGTCAACTTATTTTATCCAACGCTTCATGTGAATACCCAATATGTCCATAAATTGTTTTGCAATGACAATGCAGCAGTCTCCTTTGTGGTTTGGCGGCAGTAAAACGTCTCCCCGCGCTTGCAGTCAGTACTGTTATCCATGATCGCTGAGCCCGATACTTATTTTTAGTTATCGGTGGTACATTTTCAATTTCTTTTGTTTTCTTACACAATTTTTGATTCGGTGGTTCCACTACTCCGGCCGATAATAGGCTCTGGGTATTGTTTATCCACTCATAGGATATGTTGTCTGCTTTTTAATTTAGTCTATTGGCTGTTACTTGTGATACGCAGGCTTCATAACCGCTGTTCCCAACTAATTCCATTATGTTTATTTCGCTCTTCGGGGCATTTAATTTTAATAGATACTGGGACCATACGCCGTACGACATGGGGTAGTAGTGAACTCCATGTCCACCGCCATATGCATGCCATCTTCTGGATGGTTATAATTGTGTAATATTGATTTTATGTATATTGAGTTCTGCTCAACCCGGGGCTAATGGGCGTGAGCGGTAGCTAGCATAATTTCACTACCGCTCATGAACAGTCTCAATCAAACCGAAACTGCAATATTTTGTATGTGTCGTGCTAGGCCGTTTCCAAAGGTCCATTATCATACTCTTTTTTTATTGGTTCGATTCACTTATGACATCGTTAAACTAGATATTTAGTTACGATAACAGTTTCAATTGTTTTAATTAATTTAGGTCTTTATAATGTAAAACCTCATCGAAAGTCCCATACTTGATAAATATTGCATTTCCTAAACCTAACAAAGATGTTGTTTAATGAACTGCAAGTAATAAACAAGAGGCCAAATGGCCTTGACTCGGCCTCAGAGTGCTCACATGTTCGTGGAACAACTACAACAGCAATTTCCTAATATAACTCTATGTATAACTGTGACTGGGGTCAAATTTTACCCCAATATCACCATTTGAACAAACTAGTTAAAGGACCATAAACGTATACTACATGCAAAATATTAGACACTTAGCTCATGTAGATTCAGAGACTTTTAAAGGCTTTACTTTAAAGAGGCACTACCTATATCTACGCGACTTTTAATGTAAAATATTAAATACTCAATATTACTGCATTTATATGTATACAAAGCTATTTTATGAGTATTCTAAGAAGAAACATGGTTCGTATTCCAGTTCTGTAAATTATTAATTATGATCAAAACAATATCTTGAATAAAATGCTGCCCAGCCATTTATTCCTGCCGGAGAACTACGAGTTTTTACGATTTTCTCGGACATGCGCAATGCGATTACAAACTATTCGGCGCAGTTCCGATAGCAAACGAATCGATCGGAACTCTTCGCTAATCAGACGAGGTAGTTCCGATTGTAAACGAATAAGATCGGAAAGTCTCCGCAATCGGCTTGTCTAAAACAATTACGAATACAATCAAAAATCCGATCTTTTCAATCCTGTTTTTCCCCAGCAAAACGCATATTACATTGGGTGAAATTATTGCCATTTACCTTTTTCATAGTCCTCTTTATAATTAAGTAAAGTTTATATCAATTGGTGGACAAAAAGATATAGGTAGAGCCTCTTTAATGGTTTAACCACAGGGCACCTGATAAGACTTGAGTCAGTTGGACTTACTTCGTAGAGAACCATGAACTTATGCTGCATGCACAATATTAGACGTCTAGCTCTGGTAGTTTCAGAGAAGATTGTTTTTACAGATGTTTTATATATAGCTCCATGTAAATACGTGGCCCTGAGGTGTGGCTAAATATGATTTCAGGGTCAACATTTTAGCAAATTTGGTAGAGGACTATAAGCGTATACTTCATGTAAACTATTAAACATCTAGCTCTTGTTGTTCCAGAAAAGTTTTGTTTTAAAGGGATTGTCCAGTATAATGCTTTTTAAATATTTGGCCACTGGGGCGGTGTCAAATATGATCACCATTATAATTTTCCTTGCAGCGAGCCATAAGCTGATGCCACATGCAAAATATTAGACATCTAGCTTTTACGTTTTTAGAGAAAACGATTTTTTAAAGAAACCTGATTTTTGTTTAAAAGGGCGAGATATCTCAATTATTATAACTGGAAAAAAACTACACTGTTGGCACTGCTATCATGGATTTTTTCTTTCTTTAAAATGTTCTTCATGACATGGTAGCAGTAAGAATCTGCCACCTGCGATGGTAGCGAAAACTTGTCTGGCTCACGGTCTAAAACGAGTTCGTCAGATTTTCTTTCTCGTTCTGTTCTATGATCGACAAAAAGTTATTTAAAGTGCATCATAATTATTATTAGCGATACCGTTTATTTGACGTTAATCTATGTTTACCATATTCAATTTATAGGTCGGGAGTGCAGTAGCCTCCGTTATATCACCATCCACAACTTCTAGCTAGGATGCGATAGTACATTGTATGCAGTACCACTCTTTACTGTAATTTGTATGTGTGACATCTGTCATAAAACCACTCATTTTCAAAAACAAACGGATGAGAAACTTGTCTTTTTTTATTAGAAATCACAATACGGCCTAATGGTCAATTTACATCGATTATATGTAGACACACTCTCGCTATTTTCCTGTCTTCAGCACAGAAATTGATGAGACAGTGTACATAAAAATGAATCTCATCAAAGGCGGATTTATAACAATAAAGTCGAAAGCGATAACATCGGAGAATGGAACTTGTACGCAACACGCATACAATAATAAGAAATCAAGTCAAGCGTGCTTAAAACATTAATTGTTAAGTTCAAACACGAACCGTCCATCTAACCATTGTTCTCCAAAATGCAAACAATATGACCCGTCTCCAATTAGTACTTTTTCGATAACGCTCCTACAATGTGCAGTACTTACCATCACTGTTTCATTCTAAACATTGTCTATTCAAGGCATAAGACCTCCCTCCACTCAATGTAAGTTCTGTATTACGTCTTTAGATTACAACTTCACATTTGTAGTACCAAATAATGATTCAAAAACTGTTCACTGCTTCCATATGCAAGCATGTTATTTAGCTTTCGAAATGCATGTAACTCTGTTGCAACTAATTTGTTGAAAATTCAATGACATTTGGTAGAAAATGATAAGATTTCCAATTATGATTAAAACATGTTGCATCAAGGAATAAGTATACAATGCATACATGTATATACGTAGAATCAAACGTATAGCATGAGAATTAAGGGAGCAACGGACTAGGTGAATCAAAGGGATAGGGGGACAAGGGGGTCAAGGGGCAGGAGCAATTGACCGTATTGCATTTAACATTTGAGATATAGAACATATTTATGTAATGGATTATGTGAATTTATCCAAAATTATGCATTTTGCAAAATGGAAAATAATATTCCTAGCGCTTCTTTACCTTTGACATCATAAACCACTTTTATTAATGATTATAGAAATCGTCCATGGGTATCCGGTGAAGATTGCAAAACAGTTATACCGAAGTTTCATATTTCCCTATCTGAACCGGATACCCATTATTGATCATTTACATTCTGCGCATTGACGTCGCCAAATACTAACGAGTTGCATGTTTACTTACACAATGACGTCATGCCGCTGTCATTGTAGATAACAGCGCTTGAATTTTATATTCCCCGGTGTGTAATATCTGGCCCTCAATCATCCATGTAAAATACGGTTAACCTTATCCAGTATGCAAGAAACTGTGTTTGTGTTTTCTATCGAAAATTGGGCTGTGTTCCAATCAATAAGTATGTGGTCCCGCCTTAATTCCATTAAGCGCTTGGGGAAGTTTGTATTAGCAGGATTTTATAACAGAAATTTCGACAATTTAAAATCATATTTTACTGGAAGAAAATGAGATAACCTGTTTGAAATTACCTATTAAATGTTCTAATTTTGCAATATGCAGACCTTTTAAGCCGAAATTAAGGGTTTATTTCATACCCTAGCCAACCCCGTTTTCGCTTATTGGCGAACGGGTTGAATGGGGTATGAAAGTTAATACTCGGACCACGAAATGGACATTTCATGAAAATTGTTCTAGTGGAAGATTATTTAATAGCAACTTGACATAAATGTAACAACAGTCAAATTCATTTTTTAGAAAAGTTGTGACCTTGACCTTCAACTTCAAATTTAATACATGTGTTTCATATTTCGGTGAACAAATATATTATCCGAAGATGTATGAAAATTGCTTGAGATAGCAATACGTATAGCTTAAAAATAACGAATAGACCTACATTGATAGAGATAATAAGACGAAAGCCAAATATTTACTCTTACTGCACACTCATTTACACGTTCCCTTTATTTTCAGTGTAATAGTTAACGTCAATATGGCGATAGTTAACGTCAATATGGCGATAGTTAACGTCAATATGGCGATAGTTAACGTCAATATGGCGATAGTTAACGTCAATATGGCGATAGTTAACGTCAATCTTCGCCATATTGACGTGATGTAAAAGCATTGTACTGAAACTACTATTTTGCAAACAGGTTAGGTGCAATTCGCAGTTCGTATCATAGGAAGTTTGTCATGTGATGTACATATTATAGTATTTTTGTTTCACTGTGAAAAATATCCCGCAATGTTACGACAGTGCGTTTGTTTCAAATAAAGGTTTTTGATGAAAATGAAATGCTAAAAATTATTGTTCTGTTCTAAGTATTCGTTTTCATATTAAAAATGCGTATGTTACTAGAACGAATTCCACGGCGCGGCCGTCTTAAAATACCCACGTTTTATTCACACAGTCACTTCGCAATAAAACATGTGACCTCTGATGCGGAGCCAAATGTGACCGCAGGATCACCATTTGAACATGATTTGTTAGAGGACCATACGCTTATAGTATATGCAAAATATTGAACCTCTGGCTCTTAGAGTTTCAGAGAAGAAGATTTTTTCCTATATAAGCCTACATAAAATTGTGACCCGTGGGGCGGGGCCAAATTTGACCCCAGGGTTATCATTGGACAAACTTAGTAGAAAGAAATATAAAAAGATCGGACAGGGAAAGTAGCATTCAAGGAAGACAGTCAACCACAAAACACAGAAACAAACACGCAAACAGACAAACAAGAAGGCAAAAGCAATAATAAATGCAAACGACATCACAAACACAAAAGGGTTGACAATAAGGCTACCGCCTTTGAACGGTCAGTGGCAAAGTAGGCCACTTGGGGTTTAAACCGGTTCTAGGGTGCCCTAAACCTCATACTTACCCTACTGTCATCCCATTAAAACAGGACAGTGTAAATAAAGAAATCCCCTCCATGATCTAATATATAACCAACAAGGCAGCATCAATAGGCAATATAAGTAAAACACAAATATGCTCGTGTAAATATAATACAAAAAACAATAGCCTAGAAAGCCACAATGAAGGTACTCAATGACTTGGCAGAAGCCAGAGCAGAAAGAGAATAAACCATTAAGGGCACGACAAGAAAGATCATGGACAAACATTAAACGCCACCGTCCAAATGGGCATTAGGTAGGCGTCATCATAGGGTCCACAGCCTGTCCGGTCATCGTACAATTAAAGAGGAAAGCATAGTGGCGAATTGTAAAAGGGTCCACCATCAAGCATGCAGTACGTTGCAAAATGATAGGGTCATAACCTCTTTTGATAAACTTTTTAACAAGTTTAACAAAGATAGTATGAAAGTGATCATGACCAAAAATCTTACGAAGTTTATAAATCACATCACCATAGAAGTCAGGTTGTGATAGTCCTTGTCGCAGAAGAGTCCTTAAATTACTTTTATATTTGGAAAGAAGATCAGGGTTACCATAATAAAATGTTGCAAAGTTTTTACGAAGTTTATGGTAACGGTAACCCTGATTGAGTAACTTTTTAGTTATACAAAGATTACGAATATTAAAGTCCTCAACTCGAGTACAAGCTCTAGAAAAACGAATAAGTTGAGACACATACACCCCATAAGAAGTTGCTCGGGGAACATCCCCATCCAAGACATAAACTGATGCTACATGTAATACATGAGAGCTCTGTACATTGATGTTGCAGAGAAGACTGGTTTTTAAAGTTTTTTCCTATATAGGTCTATGAAAAACATGTAAAATCTCAATATACAAACTTTGGACACCGGGGCACGATCATGTTTTATCCGAGGGACTTTATTTACACAAATCTGATAGGCTAGGCGTTGGCGATCATTTACTTTTTTTTTGTCGAAATCTGTCCATGTTTTTTTAGAAGAAGATTGTTTAAACTTTTGACAATATATGGTAATGGCGGCCAACTTGACTTGGATGTCGAGCTGACCTAATGCTAGCAAATCTAAAAAGCAATTCATTTAATTATCATCCATGTAATGTTTGGTCAAAATTGGCCAAGCGGTGTCTGGGGAGAAGTCGCCACGGACAAAAGTTTACGGGCGGACGGACGGACGCCGCACCACGTCATAGTCATGATCTTTGATCAACAGAGCTAAATAAATGAACGTTTAAAAATGTATTTTTACATTTGTGTTCTTTTTTTTTTACATATGTTACTTTTACATTTGTTAACGTTTTTTCACTTTTGTCACATTTTTTTTTACATATGTCACCAAATGTGTTACTATTATTGTATGTTTTTACATATGTGATTTTTTTTTTTACATTTGTAACCGTTTTCACATTTGTGACATGTTTCACGTTTGAGGTTCCTACAGACCAAGTTATGTGCAAGAATATGGAAAAATGACAGTGTAATTGAATTTTTAGTGTATTTGACCTTTTGACATTATGATGATAACTCTGAGAGTCCCTCAGGGGAGGGGACTCTCAGAGCTATCATCATAATGTTTCGTTTTTGAGACATAATTACAAAAAAATAAATAAAAAAAAAGGACCCAAAATACCGCCCGCCCAACCAAGGGCAGACGTTTGAGAATGCGAAATAAAAAAATCGTTTGATACGTTGCTTATCTTTGTATCCTTTACAAATTTATGTGCAAAAATATGAAAAAATGACGGTGATGTCATACTCTAAGTTTGGTTGAATTCCGTTCAGCGGTTTAGGACGAGATAACGGACAGACGGACAGATGGACGGACGGAGAACAAATAGAGGCGATTTTGATATAGCCTGTTTTTTTCCAAAAACGTGGGTATAATTATATTTTTATTAAGATATTTGCACCCGTACTTCCGCGTATGAATATTGCGCTCCTTCAATCGCACACTATTATCACGCGGAGAAACCCGTGCAATTACAAATCTAATAACCTGGAAATACTTGCAAATACTTGAAGAATAAATACATATGGACGTATGTGATATTTTAAATCTAAATCAATATGTTTCTGTATGTTAATGTGTCAGGCATGACACATTATTGACGAGGATTCTTTCAGTTTGATAATATGGTTTGTTAAAAGCTTGTTTTTGATATATCACTGTATTCGGCTTTCACACCTAATCGACTATGTATGCTATAGCTCCAAATGCATGTGGTTTATATTCATGTTTGCAATGTGCTATACTCCCCAGATTAATGTCGTGTCGCGTTAGATTTATATGAGTCTGGAAATGTTTTGTGTATCAAAAGCATTATTGTTTCTCTTTTACCAGTGGATATTTTAAGACGATTTCCCTCTTGTCATCAGTATAAAGCATTTGCTGTCATGTTTACAATCACGAACTGCTTTGAAATTACATTAATGCTTGGTGTGGGTCTAAATATCCTAACGTTACATAGAAGTTTCATACAAACTTGATTAAACATAGTTGCGTGACTGCGTTTTCTCAGTCCATTAACATGGATAAAATATATACTCACGGTAAATGAAAACGCACCACAAAATAAATTCTTTTAAAAGTTAGAATTTGAGGCATTTTTGACAAAACATATGATTTAATCCATATAACGAGTTGACATTGAACATTATTTACGTGCACGATATCTGGATTTAGTGCATTCCACATTGTTGTTATGAAGTGCACGTGCATTTGCGAGTTTCTTCAGCACAAATAAATCATTTTCTCGGAAACATTCATTTAAGTCAAACAACAAAAATTTCAGTAATATATAAATATTGCATCTCGTTCAGGGTGACATTGTCAAACTGAGGAAAATAAGCCTCGGTTGACATTATTTTTCCGAAGGTTGACAATATCCACTGTCACCTATACTGGGTTGCAATATTTATTTTATTAAATCGAACAAAAAATGCTTTGATTAAAATTTAAATATATGAGGGGAAAAACGTCTTTTTTTCTAATTTATATTTTTATACCAGTTTAACATTTGTTTTAAAGTAACAAAAAACAAGATTACTATCTTTTACTATTATATTTAGACATTATATTAACATTTTAACAATATAAACAACATATTTTATATGCTCGTCATATTTATTTATTGCGTCTTACGATTGACATAATATAATATTATTATTTCAACTGTATTTTAATAAGCGTCCGACGTGTTCCAATTGCACAAAGCGTGTCGTATTTGGAAAAAACAAAAACCGATTTTTGTACTTCCTGTGTCGTCACTATCGTGTGATAGTAAAAAAAAATTACCGGTGAACAGTAGAAACTGCTTCACGCTAAGGGTATGTACAATTTATACAGGAGTGTATTTGTTTGTTTGTTTGTATGATGTTTTACGTCATTTTCAACACATATAAGGTTATATATGACGGTCATTTTTTTTGTGGTGGAGGCAGACCACTCACTTTTCCTGTGTAGAACCAGTACTGTACACGTTCCCCATAAACGTGAGGTATAGGAAAACTAATTGTAAGTTATTCCGAGACAGATTATTGCAGCTTGAAATGTAATGGAACCGTTTAATTTTGACACAGTGTTAAATTCCAAGGTAACTGCTTTCGTAAAAGCCAATAACTAAACATGTAAGACACGTTCGGTATCAAGATTCAATACTTAAACAAACGAATATTGGTTCATCAGTTTTATTATTGCAAGTTATCCAACATCATTAACATATGGAGTTAATGGTGCATTTAATTGACCGTCAGTATATGGACACCGACATATAGGTTGCATTAATGGTAAACTAGGGCTTCCTATCTGATCGATGGTGGAAGACAACGGAAACGACACACTGAGAAAACAATCAAGCATCGATAATACACAAATAATGAGTAATGCACTATCGACTGCATGATAACCAAATTTGGGTATTAAAAGGTTATTCAGAGTTAGCAGCTATGGCAAGTTTTCATGAGATTCTATCTGTCTGACATACATCTAAACGGCTATAAAATTAACGTTTTTATGACCATTATTTGAGGTTGATATATGTTTAATTTATTGCATTCTTTACAATATCCCGTATAAGTTTTTCAATATAAAACAAAATTGCATATACGCTGAAAAATGAGGGAATGGAAATTATCAATAGACAGAAATGGTTATGAGATATAAATTATATGTAATTGAAATAGTGTTTACCATAGGCAGTATTAGCCTAACATGCTAAGCTATTTGCGCTTCTCTAGCGTATCTGTCTACCATCCTGCAAATATGGCAAGTTTCAGGTATTTTCTTTGTAGGGCGCGTTACTTGGAATTTAAATTTTGTTCCTATTTAACATACGACTTCTTAAACGGGTTAGATCCAATAATTGATCGATTATAATATACATCAGTTTTATAACACTTTTTTTTAAATCTGGTGAAATACTAAGAAATGCCTGATAATGCACCTTCAATAATAATTATACACAACAAAACAAACGAAAAATAAATAAATAAATTAAGACAATTTACGTTTCACGTATTCATTAACACAAAACATCGTTGCAAACTCTCATAGACAGACATGTATCAATTTTGCCTCGACCATTAATAGACTAAATGTCTAATTAATACTTAGCGACTCCAAGGTTGGGTACCT